>VFFE01007601.1:1197515-1284076 GCA_008921705.1 Burhinus oedicnemus
GTGAAGGAAACATCTGATCAGAGCACAGAATTCATGGACAAGTGCAGTGCTTTGTTTTGAAAAAGCAAAAATAAGTGAGCATAACAAAGAACTGTTTCCAAACCTGAACCTGCCTCCTGAGCAGCAGTTAAGTACTTTGGCTGAAGAGCAGATGAGCAGTAGGAAAGCAGTTAGCACGGCATCAACCCTGAGCAGCGTGGGAACCAGAGGACTTTCAGCTAGAGGAGCTAAAAGAGAGCAAAGAGGTAAGAAGAGCTTTTGCCGTGGTTGTTTGGGCTGTGTGACTCTGGGCCTTGTATGCTTCATGTGTAAGAGGTCTGAGAGGGAGAATTAGCATTTCTGAGTACACTTCTGAATAGCATTTCCGCTGCTGCTTTGAAGCTGACCCTGACTAGCCGTAAACTAAATCCAGACTGGTGTGTCATCACAGCCCAGCATCTCCCCAGCTTGCAGGGAAAATGGGATCCTTACAGCACTGCCTCCCTTTTTCCCTCCCCTCCTTGCACATCACACCTCCCAAAAAGCCCCAGTGCTGCTGCTGGAGGTTCTTGGCGTGAGCCCTTTGTCTGAGGTCCTGTCCTGTGGCTCCCCCAGGGAGCTTCTTGCCACTCCAGCAGGGAAGATGATCACCCTCCCATGCGTGGGACAGCTGGAGTTGGGAGGTGCTCAGAAGGCAGGGGATGAAGATTCCATCCCTGGGGACAACCCCAGCCACTGGCAGCTGCATTGTCCCTATTCTGTGCTCCTGGACGGCATGGAAAGCCCCTGACCCTTCTGCTTGGGCTGATGCATTAGCTCCCTGCCTCTGCTGTGCCTGGCACATTTCTGGGGTCACAGGACTCTCTCGCTGCTTGTGATATGATGCCCTTGGCCACCGTGCGCATGGAGGAGGAGCCGGTGAGGGGAAGGAAAGAAGTCAAGTTTAATGTCAAGTCAATGGAAAGCAGGGCAGGAAAAATGAGATTGGAGGAGGGAGATAAGAAGGGATGTCCTGGGTCATGGAGTACGCTACTGAGACAGGCAAACAAAGCACAAATTGTTTAATTAAAGAGGAAGTAATTAGAAGCAAGTTAATAAAAGATTAATTGATTGATAATTAATTACATAATCTATAACTTCTATAATTAGATTCATCGATTAATTAGAAATAAAATCTATTCATTAAAGTGCAATCAAATTTTAAGTCTGGTTCGTGAGTTTGCTGTCACTGACTTTTTTTTTGCCTGATAACTGCAAACCTTCCTAAATTTCAGCCTCGATTAATCAGTGGTCACATTTAGCCAGTTTGTCTCATTCCCCTTTAGAAAGGCGCGTAAGTTTAGCTTGACTTGGTATGACGGCGCTGTCAGCTGTATTTTGTACACCCGAAATGCAGAGGTGTAAGAGGTTACCATGCCCATCTGCCTGTCCCTTCTCTCTCGGGGTGCTTGTGTCAGCAGTCAGAATGAAACCAGCAGCTCAGCACAGAGAAGGCTGGGCTGCCAACATTTTACCTTCTGCCAGGGAGTTCAGTACTGCTTTATATCTCCTCAACCTGTTTTGTCAGTGACAAATTAACTCTGGAGTCTTTAATTTGTGCATTCTACTTGTACCATAAAATGGAAAGAGGTTTTGTACCCTACAGGAGAGACCAGCTCCTGGTCCTTTAGAGAGGTGGCAATCCATAGAAGAATTAGGAGGTGGCTGCTGTGATTGTGGCCAATATCTTGGTAGGCATTTCCCATCTGCGAATGACTGCCTTAAAACACTTTGCAGCATTTGACCTGACATCCTGTGAGTAGCAAGATCTCATTTATTCAGCTGGCATGTGGGGCTCTGAGCCTATCTGCTGGCATTTGGAAGATATTTCATGGTGACAGTAATTATTATAATCATTCCCTTCAGTAGCAGGCTTGAAGCCTACTCTCTCCATTGACATAGTTGATCTAACTGCAGAATAAGTCACATGTTAACAGCTGGACTAAAAAACCACCCACAGATGTTGCTTAATAGGAGACTGAGTAAGCCCACCCACTGCTGGTACATTTAGTCCTCCTAGAGGAGGCAGGTGTATAATCTAGGAAATTTTCCAGTTCAGCCCTTAGAGACATGAATCATTAATGTTTAGTGCAAAGAAACAATGTCCTTTTTACCCATGGGGGGAAAAAAAAAGACCACAAACACAGAAAAAAGGGCGAGGACATCTGGGAGAGAGCTCACGAGCAGGAAGCAGCCAGTTTTTCTTTACACCAAAGGTAGCTACTGGTTTTCGCTATAAGAAATAACACAGCAGTCTCTCTCAACACTCTGGGATATTTTTTCATGTGTTATCTAGAGCATTGACGCTGTCTGCAAGCCAGGGTCAGAGGTGTCAGGCTGTGAATCAGCTGAAATAGTTAGGCACTTCTGCTGCTGGCGGCTCTGGGAAGTGTGCTGCTCTCGTTTTGCTTGAGGGAAACAAGTTCGTGAACTCACTTGGGGTCTGTGTGGCTCTGAGGCTATGAGCCACTTACGGCTAGGCCCTGGTTGCCCCCTTTGTTTCCTGCCTGCCTTCCAGTGGGACAGCCCCAGCTTTGCCTGCTATGAGGGTTGCAGGAACATAGGACTCAGGGTAGATGAAGATGGTTGGAAGTCGGCATCATCCTTACCAAGCAGTGCAACACAGAACTCTTTCCATTGGGTCCATTGGCCCATTTTCAAAAAAGAAGAGGCTTCCAGGACAAAGCCCCAAAAAGTTGTTTTCTGCTTTTGCCCAGGGCTCTTAGTTATGGAGCCACGAGTTTCACTTGGCATTAATCAAGAGCTGAGTTAGCCATACATTTTCATGTGATTGTTGACTTCTTAAGGATGTTAACTGCGTTCTAGTTTCTTATCTATTTTTGTTGGAGTGAATATCCTTGTCCTGGAAAAACTAAAAACAAAAATCTCTTGTTACATTTTTAAAGCCAAAATGAAAACCCTCTCGGGAAAAACACTTGACTCTGGGGATGAGGAATGGGTTGTTTTCAGTTCCCTCAGTTCGGCCAACTGTTTTGGAGGATTTGTTCAATGACTTGTGACTGCTCTTTGTCAAACAAGTGGGAGAATATTAACTCCAGCCCTGAGCCATTTTGGTGCCTGGCACGGGGCTGGTGGGAAATATCCAAGGAGAACCAATGGCAGCTGATTGAATGCAGAGTCACATTATACCATGTCAGTGAAAAATCACGACAAAAAGGGTTTTTTATTACATCTACAAGTAACCTTTCTTCACCAAAGACATCACTGGGCTGGGGAAAGAAGAAGAGTTCTCATTGACCAAGAGTTCATGAAGCAAGAATTAGACTCTGTACTGTGATAAAAAAGAAAAGGTGGACCTTTGGATGAGACTCGCAACCATGAGGAACTATAAACATCAGTCAGGGGGACACCTAGGTGGGTTCAACTGCTATCGACATGCTTGTTACAGCCCTCCATGGGTATTGCAAGCAAGGCAGCTTTTATTCAGTGCCTTGAAGTCCTTAGATTGAAGGTGCACCATTCTAAAGAAGAGCAGATGAAGGGTGAAATACACAAAAGTTTTTTTTTAAAAAAACACTTATACTGACAGATGGTGGCGTACCAGAAAGAATGACCAGTTTGCTGTTCTGTTGCTGAAGGCCCACTCCAACAATCCGAACTTATAGAAAGTCAAGTTTCCTTTTCAAATATGCAAATTGCCCTTCATCATGAAATTATACAGGAATAAACAGTTCCCCCTTAACTGGCTTTGGCACAGATAAAATCAAACCTATTTTATCAGAAGTACCCCTCAGGACAACAGATTATAAAATCATTTTGCATGAAATTCTCACGCTTTTTTGACTGGGGAACATTTTAGTCTGTAGTTTCCTGACACTGTCTTCTAAACAGTTTGTCCCCAGGACAACACATGAATTCTACATGCCATGTTTCATTGGCAAATTAACAAGGACATGAAAAAACTGCATCAACATATCATAAAAAATGCAAAAGCATTGAACACTTAATTACAGCTCGAGCTGTTCCAAAATGCTCAGTAGCTGAAATGGTTGAAGAGCCACAGTTTCTAGGACTGGCTGACTGTCTAAATCACTCCTAATTTTCTGGGATCTGTTGCTCTCAGTAGGGGGGAAATCAGAGGCAGATGAAATGAGCAATCCACTGTTGGCACTGATGTACAGGGGAGTGTCTGATTCAGAGCAGACACTAATGTTTTATCTGGCAGATGCAGTTCATGAAGTCATGTGCCTTGAGGTGTAGCGTGAGTGCGTGCGTGGTTGGTCTCCCCTTGACATTCGAACCAGACTTGCTCAAGCTAGCCAAGACATTTGCAAAGCTGCTCAACAGGCTGTTCGTATGTTTGCAAGGCGAGGTCTGATCATGACTGCTCTAGCTTTGCCATTTACCAATACAGAGCAGAGTGCAAGCCTAGGGCCACCTTCTCCTCACAACTTCCTTTGAGGTGCCTGTTCCACTGCAGTTTCCTTTCAGGGACAGGACTGCTAGCATGGAAACCATATGTTGTACCTCAGATGTGCCTCAAAGCATGTGCTGGATGGGAGCGATCACTTCCACACATGAGGAGGAAGATGCTGTGCAGGACCCATTCCAGGTTGTAGATGATGGGTTTTCCAGTGGGTGTTGTTTAACATCCTCATATGGACTGAGAAGATCAAATCCCACCACACTTCAGACTCAAATGCATGACTGAGTCTGTGGTTTAGTGAGTTACTGCCTTCAGCAGATCTGTGATTGGAAATTTCCACAGCAAATATGAAGTAAAATATATTGGTTTAAACCTCTTTCCTTGATACTGTGATTTACTCCTTACTTGTTATGTCCTTAGAAGGTAAAATGGTTAATTATTATCACTCAATTGTTGGGCAGTAATTTACTAAACTGAGGAACCTCGATGTTGGATTCCACAGAGGTGCCTGCAGGAATTTTCCAGGGGCCTGAAGTACCCTGGGGAGTCACGATGGCTGCAAAATCTCCTCCTGGGTCCCACTGGAAGGAGCTTGCTGACGAAACTCAGAGGAAAGCAGGAGTCTTTGCTTTCACCATAAATAACCTCAGAGCAGAGGAGGAGGTGTCACTCCTGAAGATATGGAAAGGAGATGGGACTGTCACTAGAATTTCCTTAAGAGCTTCTTTAGGAACAGGATGGAAGGTGAATTCTTGCATTGTAACAGTGCAAATGGGAGTGGTGTGCTCGTATCCCTGGGAGAAACTGTTGTCTCTTTTGGGAAAGGGGATGTCTGGCAGGGGCTTGTTGCTGACTTGACGTGGAGTTGAAATGGGATGGAGAGAGGAGATTGCAGCAAGTCTTTCTGCTTGGATGGAGGAAGCTAAATAACAGTGCTTGACCGTGCGCATTCCCATGCTGACTAAATCTGGGAGAAGTTTGAGGGGGTGACAAGCTGTTCGCTGTGCCCTGTGTGTGTTGGACATTTCTGTTTCGGCTGAGGTGGAGTCACAGGGACTGGTCCCACCTCTCCCAGGCGCAGTAGTAACATGAACTGTAAATTGGGTTTTCTAGGACATCCCACCTCTCCCCAGCTCTGTGGCAGGAACTGATCCAAACCTGTGCCTTGGCTCCACACAGGTGACAGCCCTCCTGGAGACTGAGGAGGGTGAGTAGGGGCTGCCAAAGGAGCCTCTATTCTCTGCTCCTTCATCTTTTTGCTTCATGAGCATTTTTTGCAGCATTTCCTCTATTACCTCAGATTTCAAGTCTTGAAAACAATTTTGTCATTTTTCTAACTTTAAGAAGCTGGGTCTTGATTGCCTTATTTTATGGCTTCCTTGTGGTTCCTAAATATTCTCCCTGCAAAAAACAGTGAAGTTAGTTTTTGAGCCTGTAAAGAAGTGTTACAGAGTATTTTTATATAAGCCAGATTAATGGTTTTAGAAGACGAAGCATTTGTCATAAGGCAGCGTTTTGGCAGCAAACTGAGCTTCAGTGAGCAGTTGTTTTCAATCCTGTCACGCGTCTTCGAAGAGCTAACCTGAATTTTCTCTCTGGAATTTGGAGTTTTACAAAATCATGACTCAATTCTATAATAAAAAAAAAAAAAAAGAATCATTCCCCCCCCATTTTAGAAGTATGTGTTCTGATAGAAAGAAAAAAGGATTTTTAAAATTTCTTCTCTGTACTTCTTTTGTCCATGTCCTCCTAAATTGCAGTTTTGCTTGGCGGAGCTAAACTAATCACATAGAAAGATTTAGGCATTACAAACAAACACCCTGAAATTTAAAGTCAAACAGAAACTGTAAAAGCTAGAAGAGAAATCTTTATGTAGTATTTCTGGGGGTCGCACACTGGAGTATCTTTTTTTCTTCAAATAAATCAAATTCCAATGTCAGCACCCGATAACAATTACAGCAAAATTTGGAAGCAACATTTCATCCTGTGTAAGCTACAAGCAGAGAAACAGTTCCAATGATAAAAAACCAACAACAAAGAACTACAAATTCTTTATCACTGTCATTCTGTTTCAGAGCAGAAGTCTAATAAACCACCCAAAGGGGTTGCTTGAAGCCTGTCCCTTGGGAGCTTGTGAGGACGGCAATCTGCTGGCTCCCACTTGAACGCGGGCAGAGCAGGAATTCTTTCCTTTAACGACACTAGTTCTGCGAATTGCAGTATGTGCACTCAGCTGAACCTTGAGAGACAGACTCCTAAAAGTGACTTTTAGGTAATGTGACCAATTCAGACAACTCAAGGTTGTTGCCTTTGGCATATTTCCCATTTTTTTTTGTTTATCTCTAGAATGAAGCCTAACAGTAGTCCATTATGTTTCTCTTTGCAGTGCTCAGTGGATCTCATTTGGAACTTAAGGGAGGTAAAAACCGGAGTGCAGCAAGACCGAGTCTGGAGCAGTGTGTGTTCTTATGGGGGAAAATTAAAACCTAATGCATGGGGCTATTGTTCTTTGGAAAAAAAATAGCACATAAACCAGACCAGGAGATCTGTCAGAGAAAATTTCTATTTCAACAGCCAGCTCTGGGACTGTGCTAGTGATCACGTACACCAGGAAGGTGATGTGTTTCATGCTGAGCTTCCAGGTATTTGCTTTTATAATGCAACATCCTGAAAGATGAGCAGGCTAGAACAGGGTAAGAGGGAGAGGAGACAGAATGACAGTGTTCGCGTTCTGTTTTCCCTGCCTTGTTCAGCATGTTTTGCCTGCCTGGATCAAGTATCTCTAATGTGTTGGTGTCCTTTGCTATGGTGTTCCCTGGCACCCGGCACAGGCAGGCACAGAGGTCCATGGCACCACTGGGGTGGAAGCTGCAGGGCTGTACCCAGCTGGACTCGGGGCCCTTCTCGCAGAAGATATTCTTCTGGCTGCTAGGAGCCTCTGGGTTTAGAAACATGAATGTTATCACTTTGAGGCAGAACATGGTTAGCTGTGAGGGAGGAGACACTGTAGTGGTGACCCTGGACTGTGAAAGCCCCTTCTGAGTGCCATGACAGAGCTCAGGGCTGAGGCAGGGAGGATGTGGCAGCCTCCCTGGGGTTCGATGAGCTGAGAGGGAAAAGCTGAAGCTTTCTATTTCAGCTGCCAGAACAGACTTTGAAAGATAGGGAAGGAAAAAAGGCTGTCCCAATTTCACCTGTGAAAAGTCCTCAGTGAGCTGGAGCATGTCAGGAAGTCGTTCCTGGAGAACACAAGGGACAGAGAGTCCTTCTTGTCATACACTCTCCAAAGTGCCTGGCAGCAAGAGCTGGAGGGTTTCTGTGCTCCCTGCTTGCTGTCTGTACTTGCCTGCTTCCCTTCCGCTCTACCATGAGGTTGAGACCTGTCACACTGTCACCCTGTGTGTGATCTTCTGGAGGTCAGGAGAACAGGAGCAGTCAGAGCAACAGGACCAGTCTTTCCCCTCAAAGCATCCAGAAGTGGACTGTAAACATGCAAATTGCAAGAAGCTGATATATTGCAGGGTACCTTGCCCAGGAGAAATTTTGTTCTTTATTCCGTTTCAGCCAAATTATATTTTTATCCTAAAATACATAGATTTCTGTCTCTCTTAAAATCCCTTTAAAAGAAATTGGGAATTTCTAGGCATATTTTATGTGTGAAAGTAGGTGACTGCATTTTTCTCAGCAGTTGTGTGTTTCTTTGTCTGTAGGCTGTTTCTTTGTCTGTAGGATTTGCTACAGGGACTCTGAAAGCTGTGGGGTCACATAGTGACTGTATTTTAACTAAGGCTTTTGAGAGTTGCTGAGATGAAAGTCTTCAGTGTGCTGGTCAACGTGCCGATCTCCATGTGTCCAGCTTTGTTTTGTACTACCTGTCAAATGAGAAACCAGGGTTTTGCAATAATTATGACTGTTATTCAGGGAATTGGTTAGAAATTAAAGGTTATCTAGAAAACTAAAACAAAAAAAACCCCAGCTTCAAAAAGAGAAGACAGGGATGAAAAAATCTAGCACTGAGAAGCTGAAAAAGCAAAGCTAAACCTCAACATTCTCCACAGAAACTTGACACAGGGGTTACAATGTATTTGGTGACTTTACTGTATCTTACTGCCTGTTCCCAGCACTGAAAACAAATGCAAATCACTGTGGGAGCAAGTAACCGTCAAAGCCTCCATTCCTTTCATTCCCTTTCTTGTCATTTCTCTTTCAAACCCCGACACTTGCTTTACAGAGTTTATTATTAGCGGCTGTGCCTGAGACCAGGGAGACTGTTGCAGGAGGAGAACTATAGATATTTTTTTCTTTAGATAAAAGAATGTCTCTTTCTTGGCGTTGAGTGTCTTGGAGCAACTTCATTGTGGTGCAGCAGGTTGTGGGAGTGAAATGGAACCGGTAATCTTTGAAAAATCACCTTGGACAACCCATTTAACTTCCATGTTGCTCTGTATTCATCTCTGGGGCTGTCCAGCATCCCTCAAAGCTCTCAGTTACCAAAGTTACCAGTTTATGGAAGAGAAAACAGTCAATACAGATGTTTGCGGTATTTACAGTGGAAGGCTGGTATTCAATTTAAAAAAGGGCAACAACCCATTTCCATTTGATATCCAACATACAGAAGACACAGCACAGCAGGAACCACCTCTCTCCTGTGTGTTATTTTACCAGGGATTTACTAGGCTTGGTAACTCTCAGCCATAATAATCCTAATAATAAAATTTCCTACTGAGTCAGTCCCAACTTTTCATGGTAAAGACAGTCACCGAAGAAGCGCAGAGCAGCTGCCGCACTGCTCTGGGGTGCTTTTGTTGGGGACCAGCAGAGAGAATAAGGGCAGATGCTCTTCCCTCTGCACTGAGCCATGCTGTGGGGCAAAAAAAATATAAAAAAGACTCTGTCAAATCAGAGCTGCTACATACTGGTTATATGGCTTGAAAGCAGAGCTGCTCTGTCTGGCCTGTGTAGCCAACTGTCTTTTTGCAGAGCCCAGAGGGAGAAGAGGGGCAGTGCAGGGGTCCTCTTATTGTGGGATCAGGGTGCAAGTGTCTGAAATTTCTAAACACAGGTTCAGAAATGTTCCTGTGCCACTATTTTTAGGAATTACTTAAGCCTGTTCTCTTAGAGAGCAGTAAAGCTGGGATAATATTGAGATGGTTAGAATGCCTCATCTTCTTTCATTTAACATGCCAGGTGGAATAGTCTCCATTAAGTCCCTGTAAATTCATAACTCTTTTTTCCTAGCTAGAAAAGAAATGTATTTTTTTCTTTACAACTTTCTGACAGATATTAAAACATGATAAAATGAAAATGGCTTCGCACTATAACTCACTGGGACTTCTCTCCTGAGAATGGAATGGAGCAATGCAGGATTAATGTTGGTTTTACTACTGCTGCCTTCTCTAAGGAAAAGAAGTCCTTGCAGATTTAAGAGAATGTTTGTTGTGTGGCAATCTCTGGGGAGTTCTGCTGCCTGTATTTAAGGTCTCTAGAGGTCCAAGTCCCTCAAGACTGCATGGAGGACAATCCTAGATGAGAATCAGGGTGATTCAGTAAGTAAGAAATTAGGCTGTAAGAAGAGGAACCGGTACAACAACAATGATCGTTTAAAGGCTTGCCCCAGAGCCCAGCAGTCACAATGAGCTTTGGACCAGTCTCCATCCAGATTTCCTTTCTCAGGATTACAATTGCAAATGAAAATATTGTGCAAGCGTTGGTGCCCCTCTCTTGCCCTCTGCCCCAAAATTAAACTTACAGACTAGAGTTTAGTGGGATTTCGGCCACCCTGGTACTTCCTGAACAACACACGTTTGCACAAGGAATTTTCAAATACAACTTCCAGCCACAAGAATGTTTTCTAGATAGCTCCAGCCCTGGTTTTGTGTGCGTGGCTCACCAAGGTCTGCACCCTGGGTGAGTGGCAGGGAATACAGAGGCAGGAATGAATAGAGCGCAGACCACCATTAGGTAGGTGATATAGAACTGGTATCTGACAGTATGCCCGGTAGAGAAAGGAGGTCAAATGTGACATTCATTACCTCATTCACAGCCTGATAAATCAGTCTCTGTCTTCACCCTCAACGGTTTGGCTTTTGCCACCCACAACCCCCATGACTGCATCATTATAATGAATAATTCAATAAATATTTTTAAACTCCAGCTATTATTGCCTATTTCAAGCTTCCTACTTTATGGTTTGCGGGGTTTTCAGGAATTGCTGAGTGTCAGATCCGTGTGGTTTTTATAGGTTTTAATAAAGGGCACAGGGAAGAAAGCAGGTGGTGTTTGTTGGTATAACAAACAAACAATTCATTGAAACTGGCATAATTGACAGACTGGAAAAATAAAATTACAACAGGGGGTAAGGAAGGAGAACAGACCAGAGAGTCCTCGAGGGTTAGAAGCAGCAGAAAGAGAGTAAAAGAAGAGGAGCCATTTGCGGCATTCAAGGGTGGAGAGATTGGGGGGCACTGAGGTGGACCTGAAGGAATACACGGATGGAGCATCTCTTGTTTGTAGAGATTTGAGCAAAAGTAAAGAAATGCCAGGCGGGCTAGGAGGTGAGCAGGGACAGGAGAGCAGGCTTTGCATTTTAGCTTTAGGAAGTAAATAGTCAAAATGAGATACACAGGCTGCGGCTGAGGGAAAAATGGCAACAGTTAGAGAGAGGTGAAAGAGAGAGAGACAAGAAGAAAGCAGGTCTGAAACAAAGCAGTATTGAAGTTCACCTTGCCCTCACCTAGACCAGTTTTGCTCTTTGCTACTTTGCAAGACAAATCATGGAAATAAAGTGGTTGCCTCAGACCCACGCCATGCCTAGAGGGCAGTGATGCTGCGTACCCTCAGTGCTTGCAAGGTGCAGGAAAACGGACGCTGCCGTGTGAAAGGACCGGTCACGCAGCGTTGTGCAACGCCTCAGTGTTAGCGGGGCTTGGGACTTCTGCCCTAGTCCTGTGAGATGCTCTTCCTCTGCTTGCCCACTTGCTCAGAGCACGGGGTTAAGCAAGAGGAATCAAGTTTCTGTCTACTTCCCTGGTAAAGATGATTTCTAAACAAGTTCCAGGGTCTGGAATATTTGACATTTCAACGACATCACAACACGCTGTTCCAATTTCTACAACCCTATACATTTTCCCAGTTTCTAGTATCCATCTCCATTCTCTAAAGCTATGGGAATTTCTTATTTGGGGACAGAAAATATGTTAGGTGTGGAGCCCTTAAAGAAAAAAGAGCTGATGTTTCCTTCTCTTTCTTATTTCCTTTCTCTTCTCTATTTGACTTTTACCTCGGTAAATATTGATGAAACTGAATGGCAGAGAGATGGGTTTCTCACTGTTACATGTACTAAGAGATATCAGTAAATTTAATTTTCAAAATCCTACCCTATGTGCATTCATTAAGTGTGGTGAATGTTCCACTTCTTTCCCATTATCCCAGGAGATTAAAAATATTTTCAAACTTATCTTTTTTACTTCCTTATTTTATTTTCTTAGACAATTTGGAAAAAACAAGATAAATTAAAAAGAAAGTATTTTAAATTGCTGAAAAAAATAAACCAGAAGTGTGCTTTTGTCCTAGAAAACTATAAACAGGTATTCGCAATTTGTAGCTAGAAAATTGGTTGAAGTTATAAAAAAGAACAGAATTATACAGACATGGGTAAATTAGGCATATGAGAAAGAGTTAAAACAGCTTTTTGTGACAGAAATCAAGTCTCACAGAGGAGTCAATGAGTACGCATATAATGGTGGCCCAGTATTTTAGTTACCAAAACTTTTTGATAAGGTATGTCTCTAAAGGCTTTTACAGTAACTAAGCTGTCGCGGAATAAATGTGAATGTCCTCCCTTGAATTAACTGTCAAAAGATAAGAAACCAAACGAAGGAATACATGGACCCTTTCTCATGGAGAGGCCACCAGGGGAGTCTTGCTGCATCTGTGCTAGTCAACGTATTTCTAAATGGTCTGGAAAAGAAGTTGAAATTCAATGCTACTGAATGAGAATTCATACCTATGGAAAAAGCAAGCCCGTAGCACTATGATGGAGAGATGGTCTCAAAAAGAAATTGAACAGACTCAGGGAATGAACAGTCTAACAACAGCTATCAAAGGCAACAAAATGCATCTTCCAAAACAGAACGTCTTCAAGTCTCCACTGGAAACTGAAACGATCTAGCAAGGGAAAGATGTCCCTATGGATGTCCTTTCTGCTCCCTCCCTAGGTTTCTGCTGCCAACCACACCTGCAGGACACTGACTGGAGTGACTCGTGTTCTGATGAGGTACAGATGCTGTTACAGTCCTCATCTTCTCATCTCATCCACTTTTCTCCTCCACACAACTCCCCTCTCTGGAAGTTAGAACAAAATCAATGGAGTTAAAGCAGATTACATCAGTGAAAAAGAGGGGAAAACACTTCTTTGTGCTTTTTTTCTGGGACGCGCAGATGCTGTGACAGGCAGCCTTAGTTAGGAAACATCAAAAGTGTAATCGTATTAATAGAATCACTTTCTTAGTCATGTGAAAATGGAGATGATATATCATTTACAAGTGAATGAAGACTCAACACTGGAAACTGCTGGACTGCATAATATGGCCACAAAATGCTTCCATAATAATGAGTCCAGGAAATTATTGCACAGCTGTAACATAAGTGTGGAGGAGATTAGTAGAGACTTTCAATAGATTTTTAGGTTCTCCCTTTTTAAAAATACCTTTCATCCTCAATGCAGCCTGATTGCATACAGTAGTTGGCATGAAGGCAAGAAGCAACTACAGCAAAGTCTTGTAGAGAAAATGCTAGCATATTTGGATGTGCTGACAATGTAGCTCCAGGATGCAAAGAACTTGCACTATCCAAATCACAGGAAGAAGGACAGGATCATGACTCTGCAAGCTTAACCAGAGGAAGTCTTTTGAAGAAAACGGTTCTCCTCCACCCTGAGTATTTATTACAATCTTTTTTGCATTCAGTCCAAGAATCTCCTGGCTGTATCAATTAGAGTTTGACTACAAGTGGAAGGAAAGAGTCTGTGGAGTCATTTGTCCAGCTGTGATGGCTGGTGCTGGGTTTCTCTTACCCTCAGGCAGAGAGGCTGGCAGAGGGCAATGAACGTCTTGGGACGCTATTTCCAGATGTCTGGGACAAGGACATTGGGAACACGCATGGTGGGTAGATCTGCCCTTATCTAGAAAATTTTATTTCCCTGCTTGTCCAAGGCAAGAAATTTAATTTTCAAGACAGATATTCCTTCCTCCTTGACCCGCAAATTAACAGAATTCTGGTCAAGGCTGAAGCAGTAGGTTATCTCAGCTCTGGAACTGATTGTTAGACGTATCTCCAAGAGCAGGAGACATGACATCAGGAGACATACAGGCTCCCATTTGATGTTCATAGGGAGAAGAAAAGTGGGTGTAATTGTAAAGAGGTCTCAGTTTCAACATGCATTATGACCAGTTCTTCTCAGCTATCAACACATATGAATAAAATCCATATAAATTTCACAATAAATCTTTGGTGGTAAAATCTAGACTAATTTGGTTATGTCCTCAGTTGATATTAATTAAAACTGAATAGAGGATTTATCCTGGCTATGCAGATTTACTCTGGTGGAAGATTCAGCCCCATGTTTTTCACTTGGCTTTAGGATTATGACATGTTAGATTTATTGGCTCATTTGCTACTGTAAATGAGAGTCTCTGGACTGAGCCACAGTTGATAGCAGAGTGGTGAATGGACTGGATGAGCAGTGGGACAGGAATAAAGAGAGAACATTTGTTCTGAAAGACAGAACCCAGTCCTCATCCCTGTCCTAGTCCATCATTACTGCTTTCCACATCCAGTGAAGATGATCTGCTCTGGGACTTGAAACGAGCAAACACATTTTTTTCTTAAATGAAAAGTGTAGTAATGAAAAGCATTTGACAGGCCATAGAATATACTGCAGAGCTTTGTTGAAGGGAACTGGCTTCACTTTCACTAGAATGAAAAGGGATTTTCTGGTGTTAATTCTTGTACTAATAGTTGAAGTATAAGGTATGCAATGGATTGTACACATGCTTTTACAGGGCATGATGGTGTTTGGTTTTGCAATTACCTGCTGCCCTTGTATTGAGATCTCCAGACATGAGCTGGGAATCACGAGAATTGAGGAAATTGTGCCAGAAAGCGTAGGTTCCTGAAATTATGGATTATGATCTTCGTGATACATGAGTAAATACAGACAGATGAAGCATGATGACTTTGTGTGTGACAATAACATGAAGCTGGTGGCTGTGGTGATCATGTGTAACAAATGAGAAAAATATTTTTCTCTGATTTATTTTCTGACTCAGAACTTAAATTTTTCTTGGAAGATGGCTAACAAGTGGACACTTTAGTAAGGAGAAAATCTGCCTAACTTACCACAGTTCAGAGAATAAGTTTCACAGAAGATTTTAGAGCATCTGCAGATAGACAGCTGAGAATGAATGCAGGTTGAGTGCCAGAGGAATGATTTTTCCAAAATGTGTTCCATATTTTATTACCTTATCATTAATATAATATTGCCTTAATCTTACTGTAACTGGTGATGATCATTATGACCAATAATAGAGTGAATTTGTAGCAGAGTGTTTCTGGTTTGCTGTGTGAGGAGTTGAGCTCCCAGTCTTGTGGGCTGGTGCTGACCCCGGTGCCAGATGCAAGAGAGGAGGGTATGGAGAAATACCTTCTATTCGCTGTCTTAGTGTGACACTTAGTGACACTTCCACTCACCAGACTTCCTCTCCCTGCTTTGACTGCTGGACCACAAAGCTTCTGTTCATAATGACACCTTTCCCTGAGGCAGCACCTTTCATTGCACAGACTTATGTCCTGAGTGTGTTATAATGAATTAACATCACTTCGCTGCATGTGGACATTGCCATTGACCTGGTCCATTCACATGTCACCTGGGGAGAAGCTTCCTCTGCAGTGCTAGACCCAAAAGAAAGCATCTGACATGAGTACCCTTTTAAGTATACAGCAACTGGTACCATAAAGTGATTTATACAGTGCCCTGGCATTTACAGTTGGTAAGATGAACTGCTTTGGGGTATACGATAAAGCCCTTTATCAAAACTGGCTTTACGTGTCTGCTTACAGTCAGAAAGAGAAATGTGTGAGAACATAGCCTCCTCAGTTCTCCCCAGAAGGCGCAAAAGCACAGCTTGTTCAGTACAATACTTGATGTTAGCGGTGGGATTTGTTTCTGGATTATCAGCTTGTAATTAAGGGAGTTATTAATGCTGAGAAGGAATTTTGAGCTCAATCCATAATCCGTTGTCAACTTTAATGGACAAAAGTGCACTCGACGGAAGAGAGAATACAAGCTATTAACGTGCCAATTACTCCGCTGGTGTGAAAAGGTGTGACCCAAGTCTGTGGAACAGCACCGATTCGTGGGAGCTGGAGACCTGCTGTGGCACTGACTGCAGGGCACTTAGACTCTGCGGGACAGCAATGTATTTTTGGGGCTTTCTTCCACTGTGAATCCTCTCTGCTCTTTCTAGAGGTGGCTAATGGAAAGCATCCTTGGTCAGTATATGGGGCATTCCCCATGTTCCCTGGAATAGCAGAGCGTTTGTTTGTTGCCCTGAGTCCCCATGGGTCATTTGTTGTGTGGGAATCTGCCCACTTCAGTGCTTTTGGTGAGGCTAAATTTTGCATTTTTAGAAACTTAAATACCTTTAAAATATGATTTCCTTGTGAGCATGAAACAATGTTCAGAGAATCAGTCTCCTGTTGAATCCAGAGCTTTGCATCAGAGCCAGTGTTTGGGGTTTTTGTGTGAATGTGGATGTTCAGCACACTTTTCTGAATTATCCAGCTGTGGCTCAGCTTCCTGTGACCAGGGACATCAGCCCAAGTGACCTGGGCAGCTGTCTGGGGCCTGTGCGGCAAGGTAATCACACTAATCACTACTACCACTTTTGCTAGCTCCTTGGTTACTGACTTTGGACAACAACTTGCTACTAGCTAATTGCTGCCGGGCGTGTGACAGAGCCCAAGAAGGCTCAGCGGCAGACTGGACGGAAGGGAGCATAACTGTTGAGAATCAGGCAACTATCAGCACAGCATGGGAAAAAAACTGGGGGAAGTCAGGTAGCCATCTCTTCCCTGACACTAAGGAAGCCTAATCAATTGACGAGAAGGATCACTTGTTTGCTAATTGCAATTACTTGAATAAATGCCAAGCAGGTTGACTTCCCTGACAATTGGGAGACTACACCACAGAGCCCATCCATCTCAGGGGCAGTTAATTAACTTTACTGCCTGCTCCCTCGCATTCAAGGAGGAAATGAGATAGCACATCTTGTCCTGTCTTTATAACCTTTTACCTTTATTTATTTATTTTGTCATGACCTTGTGAGTGATTCAGTTGACACTATCTACCTGGCTTGTTGTATAATCACCTCTTAGGGATGGACACTAAATATTCCTAGGTGGTGTGGGATTCAAACACCTTGTTTGCCTCTATTGTAGTTCCAGGAACTAAAATTACTCTCTTCACTTTTTCCCACAGATGGTATGTGGAAGGAAAACATTGGCTAATGTTGGTGTTCAATGAAAATTTGTGCATGAATTTGTCTTGGAGGTTTTCACAGGGAGGCAAGTGCTGTGGACATAATTTTTCATCTATCAATGGAAGAATTGCTCAGCTTGTTCAAAATATTACAAAGAAAATTGTTTTAGATGACCAGGAAATTGAGTAAATTTCTTTTCCTGTGATTTTTCTATTATTTCCCCTCTTCTCCCCCTTCATGTTTTCTAGTCCTTCTCTTGCTCTGTACACTTGCAAATCCTTTGTACTTCTTCAAACATCAGAACTGTTAAATTGCACAATAAGTCTGGCTTTTCAAAGCTAGTTAAAATTTTTGAAATTACAAATTGTGCAAAGTAAACAGTAATTCTCTTTCAGCCATACATTCTGCTCTTTTTTACTAGTTGGGGATAGTGATAAGGAAAGGAAAAAAGCAAAATACCGAAATATCCAGTTGCAACCAAAGCTGGATTATTAGTAATGACTTTTAAAGAAAAGAACTGTTAACTTATTTCTAAAAAGCCATTTATCAAATCTAACTTTCATCTTTCTGTAATCTGCGCTAAACCCAACAGTTCTCATTGTTTTTCCCTTGGGGGAGCAAAACAGTGATTATAACCTTAAAGAAAACATAAAAATACACTACTGCCATTAGGTGTTAACATATCAGCCTGATGGTACAAGCCAAGAAGAAACAGCAAAACCCCAGAGGCAGAAGCCCAAGGCTATCTCATGGCTCATTTCAGGCATTCCTGTTAACACAGGTTCTTGTCAACAGGGTTCCCATTTAATACTCATGCAGGTCTCCTGGGGAATTTGTGGAGTCCCCATCTTTGGAGATATTCAAGGTCTGACTGGACAATGACCTGAGCATTGTGTTGAGGCTGACCCTGCTCTAAGCAGGTGCCTGCCAGCCTTGGTCGTTCAGTGAGCCCGTTGTAGAGCAGAGGCAGCATTTGCCAAGGAGGAGCATCACAGATGTAAGGGCAAGTCAGGCCTCACTGCCACGGTCCCAACGTGCCCCACACTCTCTCAGCTGCTGTCTTCCGGGAATGTAACGGCCCGACATGTGGAGAGCTACACGACTTTCCCAAGGGAGGAGAAAAAGACATTGTGTGGATGAGCAGGGAGCTGGACCTGCATTTCTGGAAGACCAGACCAGCAGGGCTCCCTCCCCCTGGCTCTCCCTGGCTCCTTGGCATGGACTGCTGTCGTCCTCTCAGGGCCGGAGCATAATAATTTACAGACTCTGCTTGCTGCCAAGCCTGTCTGCCCTGAAAGGCTGTTTGTCCCCAGCAGTACTGAAGGGAAATCACTCCTCTACAAGTACATTAAGCACATGAACAGCTCTGACAAGAGGCAGAGTAATAATTTGTTTGGTAAGCTCACTTATGCTTTATTGAATTCATTTATTGGCTGTCCAACAGCTCCATCAGGCGCTTTTGCAGCAGCCAGCCACAGAGGCATGACCTCAAGTCTGGAGTCAAGTCAAAAGGTCTTCCCCACTTCTTTACCATAGTGATGAAATGAAAATCTCCTCCAGCAAGCAGAGGTGTCCTGCCTGACACAGTGACTTAAAGAATGTGCAGTGTAGACTAAGCGTTAGCATTATTTCAGCAGCAACAGCTAAGCGAGGCTGTGCCAAGATTTGGCAGGTTAATGTGCTCTAGACACATCTGAATTGCTTAACAGTTTGATCTGGCAATGGCAGGAAATACAATTTTAATCAAATTTGAGCATTGTTCTCTCTCCAGGTGTAAAAGCTTCATGAATGCAACAACGTGTAACCTCTCACATTCATTCTTTCATGGAGGTTGAATGCAAATTATTGTATGTCTTTAGCACACTGATATGGTAACAAACTCAGACAGATTGCAAATTTACCAGTAAAATACTGAAGAAGAGGATATTTTGTTTTAATGACTCTGCACAGTGGGAGAAACAGGTCATCAGAAGTCTACTTTTCTACGGGGGACCTTGAGACAAGCACTTCACTGTTGGCCACACGTGTACAAAGCAATTACAGTAAATAAGCCATAACAGAGAGAAATGTTAATCTGTTTTTTGAGAGATAAGGCAAAGGTTGGCTGGCTTCTACTGGCTCAGCATTGCATTGCAACCTGCACATTAAAAGTGTATTGTACAGAATAAATGGAAAGGGAATAGCTGATGAATATCACAGCATGGAGATGCTGAGAGCTTTGCTGCACTGTTGGATAATGTTTGGGTATTTGCTAGTGACAGATGGTAGGACTTCTCATCCATATCTGTGTGCCCTGGATGGAGGATTGCTTGATGACATGCGCACAGTTACTGTCACTGTCAACTTTGTCATTTTATAGCCTTCTTACAGCTTTGAGGGCCTCCGTGTGTTTAATCATTTGTGCAGAGATTTTATGAGGCAGGTACTTAAGAGTGTGGTAGGAGGGAAGATAAAAAAAATAAATTAAAGTCAATTCCAGTTACTCTTAATCCCAGCAAAGGCACAGTCTGTGATCACTTAGCTGTTCCTAAATGGCCTGTGTTTTGTATTCCACATTAGCACCTGGACTGAAGACACACATGGTGTTAACTGGTAACACGCAGAGGCTAAATAAATGAATACACCAACATGAACCCACATACGGCCTAATTCCCTCCACAGTGGATGCCAGTGGGGAGGCACAATGTGTGTTGAATACCAGACAATTAATTTTGAGCTGAAATGCCCTTCAGACCAGCTTGCATTTTTCTGTTGCCCAGACCAAAAGTAGCACAAGGCTGGAGGAGACTGAAGGTACGTCCTCGCAGTGGCAGAGCACCAGAGGCGTGCATCCCACCGAGAGCACTCCAGGGCAGGGCACCCGTGGGGTCTGCACCCACATCGGTCTCAGCCCCTGTTTCCTGGCCAAGGGCTCCAGCCTGCTGCTGAAGACTCCTCTGAACACTTCTTCAGCTACATTTTAAAGGAGAGAGAGAAAAAAAAGGAAGGTAAACAAAACAAAAAAGCAGTGTTTCTCTCTTCTTGGGAGAAATTCAGGGCTCTCACAATAGCCTAGATTAAAGTGCAGGGAGGTATGTTAATAACGAGCTTTGCCCTCAACACTTTCTTTTGCCTGGGTAGAGACAGGTAATACCAGGCCCCTCATCATCCTGGCTCCTTGAGATCCCTTTCTGTAGCACGACTATATTCATGTACACCTGGGCTCTAGGTCCTGCTCCCACTTTGGACCATGGAAGCAAGATGCAAGTCTTTATTATTGCATGCTACTGTCATTCCTTCATACGGCAAGTGCACCCTGTCCCTGTGCAGGTGGTGTATTTCAACCATTTTCTTCTGAAGGCAAATCAACACACCAGGAGAACTGCTCCATTGCACATCCTTTGGATGCTTCATGTGCGAAGAGGCACATTACTGTCCTCTCTGCAAAAACCTGAGATAAAACAATTCCAGCTTTAATCAACAGAGGTTAGGGCCTTAGTTTACAACTATTAAACAATATTTCTTTTAGACCTACTATTTTTACCTTCCCATTTCTCTGTGTCTTTCTCTGCCCCCAGAGGAATTTGGTCTTATTTGTTGAAATATCTTCTATCTGGATTGCCTCCAAACATCAACTGTAAGCCTGATTAATTATCAAGGAGATCATCACAATTCATAATAAGTCGTGTACTAATTACATGTACCCTATGAGTATTTTCCTCTCATTTATCTTGTGAGTGCTCATTTTGCAGATTAATAATGAACACGACAACTGCAAGTGAAACCAGTACTGTGGACTGTCAAATAAAGGCATGGGGGGATTGGGCGCTTAATTAAAACTGCTGTTTGCTTGGCATTACAAATGCTACTACCCATCTTACTTCCAGGAAAGCTTATTTATTAAAAACATATTATTCCCAAGAGCCAGATAAAAGACACTGAGGCACTCTGGTAACACCAAAAGAACCACTTAGTATTGAAAACTATTTCATGCCCCCACTGAATTAAAGAGTCTATGAAAGATATCAGCCTGTTAGACCTGAAGAGCAATACTTAATACTCTCTCTCTTATGCAGACAAGTACAAATAAGCTTTTCTCCTCTGTTTGAGCCGTAATCCAAAGAACTCAAGCCTGTGGTTTTCTTTCCCCAATTGGGCTTGGTGTAGATTCTCTTCCTAAAACTGTCTGTAGGCCTCAGAAATAATTTTTCATGTCAAGAAGTACAATAAAATTGGCTGTGAGTAGTCAACAGTCAGAAGTAACTGCTTTGGTCACTGCCAGCTTCATGGCCTACACAAGAATCTGTGGTTTGGAAGTGAAAAATGGTTTACTTGTATTTTTAAAGGAGCACCTCATTCCTCCTCACAATCTAAAAAACAGTACTTGCGGTTTTAAGACCATGTCTTTAAGAAAAGATGCGGGTAGAAATGCACGCTGTGACATCTGTGGATTTTAAGTTACAAGTCAACACTGCAGCAGCCAATGTTTCAGGGAAAATAAGCCCTTTCTTTTGGGTATAAAAATTCTGCTGGCTGTTTATAGTTTGATTTGGGCTGGAGGTCTTTTTGTTGGATGTAGGTATATCAAGGCAAATAGCTTTGGGAGTGATAACTTTATGTCAGAAAACCAGTCCTGTTTCTCTCAATTCTTTTCAAAATCCTATCACCACCTGCTTCATTCCTGTAGTAGCTTAGCTAAGTTTCTGATGAATGTGTTAGTTTCATTAAGTTTTCTTTTGTTCCTCTAAAAAGCCCCATATTAAGCGACTACCGTTGTGTGTGTCCATCCCCTGATCCCTCCCCTGCCCTCACTCCCGCCCCAACTAATCTTAGGGCTAAAATTCAAAAAGCAATTTCTAACAAGAAACCATGTCTCTTACTCACAATGCTGACATGTCAGAAATAACAAGGATGAAGATGACCTCTTGACCTCTTGTGGAATGGCTCTAAAAAGCCTTTTTTCTTTTAGCCCTTTGCATACCTCAAAAAAGCTAATTACAACTGATGTAATTTGTTGTTCATTAGTTCATGACTCCATGACTCAGGTGCCATTTTCCATTACCCAGCATGACCTCACGTGATTTACACCACTATAGCATAAAACTGTAATTACAAATAGTTTAAAAGTCAAAGAGTTTGCCTTTTGAAACACCAGTTTTGCCCATCAAAGTGACTTTCTTTTGGTTAGTCAAAACATACTGTGGTAGTAACAAATTGGTTGGTCATAATGTACATTACCTTACTACACAAATACCAAAACACATATATCTTCTACTATAAAAGGTAGGTCATTGATATATCTTACCACCCTAGATGCAATCAAGGATTCTGGTTCATTAGGGCACTGCCTTTCTAAACATAGATTCTCCTTTAACTAAAACAACTCCAATTACTAAAATGAAAACCTTTCCACGGAACGTAATGTTTTGATTCACATTACCAGCTGTCCATTTATCAGAGGAGCAAAACCAAACTGGTCTTTCTCTACTAGATCTTCCAGCACTGAACAACTTTCCTACAAGTGGCTGACTGGCTTCTGGACCTGCCCCTGCCACAGTGCCGTTCTTTACTCCTGCTTTCCCACTCTCATTTTGCCAAGCAGAACTGCAGCTAGCTAACACTGCTGTCAAACGTCTGTCTTTTCCTGTTGGTACCAATCTGAATACAGTGTAGGCAGTGAGTTTGCTGACACCCGTACTTAAATTAGAGTAATTTTTCTTATCCCGTATGTTTGTTTTTATGACCTTGATGACATATTTATAGAATTCAGTTTTTCTGAGGGAGAGGCTGGTTTGTGTTTGCTCATGCAACAGCTGTTCTTTGTCCTTTAAAAAGACAGTATAGACCCTACGCCCGGCTATTTTTAAACTACATAGGTCTCACAGGTCATCTAAAAATAAGTTTCTAATGTTCACATGTAGTATACATAGAACCATCATTTGACCAAATATGGTAGCATAAAGGGGTCCTTATCAGGTCTTTGGCTCCTTCTATAGAGGCAAAAATGATTTTAAAATACACAACAAAACCATAAACAGACCCTGCACTTCCTGTTTGCAAAACACCATAAGCAGAAATTAGTGCTTTTGTGCAAATAGGGTCTGCACTGAGGATACACTCAGACTTCTCCCAGCAGTGATCAAACAGTAATGGTTTTTACTTCCCTGAAAGGATCTGAAAGGATCATAACCGCTGTACAGCAAGGAAGGCCTGTATTTTGAAGGGAAAAATAATATTGGAATATAAACCAAAAAATTCTAATCCTCAGAAATATCCATTAAAGATCTTTCTTTCAAATAAGCACAATCAAGACATCTTGCTATCAAGCTCTCAAATCAGAATTCTTCTCTAAAGACAGGCCCAAAACATCTAGGCCATCTGATTCCCAAGGCTTTTAGGTTTCTTTTTCCTCATTGATCCTAGCTCAGAGGAGAGATCCCAGAGGACCTTAACTGCTCAGACTCAAAGCAAACCCCATAACAGAGCAGACCTGGGTTTTGGCTGTCCAGGCTTTCTCAAAAAAAGCATGCTAAGCTGGCTAAAAGAAAAAGCCATGGGTCAGCTAAAATTCAGACAGCTGGACTGCATAGGCTTTGGCAAAATGTTTTCATTTTGATTAACTGAGCATTTCTTTGACAAAAACAGAACAGAAAAGGTTTTCAAGGGACAAGTCGTTATGAAACCTGTATCTGTCACAGTTTGAAAGAACACCGCGAGCAGTAGAATTAAGAGGGTCTGACTTCTTATCAGTTTGTGTTTCACAAATGGCCACCTTGGTGGATTTAATCATTTTTAGTGAAGTGTGAGCTGATGGTTGAAGCCTCTCTTTCTCACCTTCTGCTTTTTTCACAGACCTAGGAGGAACTTCATGTCACTGAGACAGCTGCATTTCTTCAAAACCTATCAACACCGACTGCATCGTTCCAGAGTTATTGGGGAAAGACAGCCAAACTGGCATAAACAAACAAAGAACATCATTGTATCAAAAAGCTTTGGGTTACAAAGCCTACAATACAGACATTTACCAATACAGGAAGCTCTGACCTTTTGCTTATACAGCTGTATATCTAAATTAATGTGCTCCATCCCCATGCTATTATTCTACAGTTGGAATCATCAGGTTAAGTGTTGCACATAACAGAATTAAAACCAAATTAAGAGGAATTTTGGTCACCTGAGGTTTTAAGGATTAATCCTAAAGACCTCAATGCATCTGTTTGGTTTTGAAAGTAGTTAGGGCCTACTTATTTGATGAACTGAACTGGAATATGTAAGTCCTTGTTTTGAAAACCTCTCAAGAAATATTTCTGTATGACAGACTGTGGATGGTAATGGGATATTTTTAGTGTAATGTTTGAGTGCATTGCAAGTCTGCTTGCATTCCTCCAGAAGAGAATGAGTCATTACCCACAGAACAGATATGCAATAAATTTAACTTGCTTTTCTGCTCATGCAGTACTATAAAGCAAACCCGAGTTTCCTGAGACGTATTCTTTATGCAAGTTCATTATTCACTGAGATTGTATTTTTTAATTTAATATTTCTTTCACCCCTGTACCTAGTGGACATGGTTCTGACCCATCACAGAAATTAATATAACATTAATACTGTCATTACAGGCATTAATACAGTCTGCCTGTATAATAAACATGCAGCAGAGATTTCAGGGAGAGTTCTGCACCCCACAAAACTTTCGAGTCTTGATTGTGTTTCACATGTCTTACACACATTTTAAAGCTTTTCTTTAGCTTTCCTTTCACCATTTTCCTGTCTCCTCTATTTACGTTAGCACCTCCAGTGCTGCCTGTTTAGGTCACTAACAGCTCTCTTTATTCAAGCTTGCTCTGTCCATCTTTGCCCAGCATCTACAATAACAGTCCAAACGTCACAATTGTGGCCTACTGTAATACAAATAATAAACACATTTCTGTTGTTCCTTTCTGTAAGCTGTGGGTATGGCTGATATTTCCCTACATATTCAGTGTTGCACTCAAACGAACTAAAAAAGCTCAAAGGTATTGTCATCTGGTTGTGATGGAAAGGGTTCTGCCTGTATGATAACATGAAAGGCCATTGTAAGGCACAGCTTCCCACAAAACGGAGGAAATTATGTTCTGTGGTTTCAGCTAAACATGAATTTTTCAACATTTCAGGGCTTTCTGCAGCAGCAGTTTTCATAAGTGAAGATGTTTTCATAAATGAAGATAGACTCACACAATTACAAGAATGGGTTTTGAACTTCATGGTAGGATGGATGACCTAGTATTACAAGGCAGCTCCTAAGAGGAAACTTCTATAATGGGAACTTTGTGATGTTTATTGAAGTTTAAGTACATATTTTTCTTAATTCGTGGCAGCTTTCATGCACAAAATGTTCTGTTGAAAAAACAAAGTCCAGTTATATTTTCACACAGTTTAAAACTGAGTGGTTTAGATTTCATGCCGTTCAAAACAATGATGGTTTCTATTGTTCTTGCTTATATTATCATATGAACCTGGTTGCAATTATATAGGTTATTTTTTGTGTTCAGTAAAGGAAAAGTATTGCAACAAAATGTTGTATACAGACTGCGTTATTCAGCTGGGGTAAAGGGGCAAAAAGAGTGTTCAGAAAACCACCTGCTAGGGAAGCCAGGAAGATATTCCCAAAGTATTGGTTTATCCAAACAAACAACTTGTTTAGTAACCCTGGACCATAAAGCCCATAAGGTATGGAGAATTCACAGAAAGCATGGGAGAAAGGTCCATTCAGAGGCTACTGACAATGATCTATTATGGTGATTAATGATTCTTGCATATATACAAATTTTAAAATCCAGAAGGAATCTTCCATCATGCTGTTTTCTGTAGGAATGTCCTTCAGTGTCTCCTGTAACTTGTGTTTGAAGAATTTTCCAAAAAGATATTCTATATGTAAGGACTTAGAGAAGTAGACTATCTTATATTTGGCATTTATTGGTGACCTGAAAGTTAGGAGCTTGTATTTTAGATGTTTGCAAGTGCCCCAAAAGTGGAGCTTATACAGAATAACCTATTTTATGAGGTTTATGGCATTAATTCCTTTTCATTCTGGGTGTTGAGATCTATTACAGAGAGGGAATGAGAAAGGAAAGGAGCTTTGTGGTGATGAGGCCTAGTACATATTTCTTTTCATTACTGACTATGAATACTTCCAAAACACGGAAAGAAAGATAGTGAGTTTTGTAAGATGGTGGAAGGAAAGCTGAGATATGGGATGACCTTCTCTGCTTTGACTGCAATGTCATTTTCGTAAGGCAAAAGAGATAATAAAAACCTAGGGCAAATGAATTGACCTTCATCTAGCTCCAGTGATGTGCTTGTCACAGCCATTAATTTGACAATGTTCTAGTTCCCACTTCTGAATGAAAGTCATAGTTGGGACAGTGTCATAGTTCTTTGACAGTTCAAAATACAGAGTGTCTCAGACACAGGAAGAAAAGCTTCTGCATTTCATTAAACAGCTTTTGGAGACATGATGGAAAACTGAGGGATATGGAGATACTGCAAATGTAGATAGATGCATTTACACCAAGTTTCTAGGCTCCACTTTAAATTCAGCTCCTGGCCTACCAGCGCTTGGCATCGTCTTTGAGCAGAACGAATCCGAGAAAAGGAAAGGAATGTGAATGAGCCCATTAGCCCAGATCTCATAGATCTTATGCTTTTGGGACTTCAGAAATTGACAGCATATGTTGGTAAAAAGCCTGAGAGATCAGCCAGGACAATAAGTTCCTGTTAGGAAACAGCTTGCTTATCTGGCTTTAATTTGCTGCAACTGGATTGCCTGTATGAGTGTATGTGGCTACACATGCGCATAAAAATCTTTTCAGTGCCCCATGCAATTCCAACCAGACATACATGCCATCCTTCACCCCTTGAATGGCAGGCAGCACTCCTGAGTAATGGAACAGCTATTTCCCCTTTCGGAGGCATGGTAGCAGGAAACGTATTCTAAACTCATCTCATTTAGTTTATGGAATTGTTCAGGTCTCTTGCCAGCTGGAAGTTGGTTGGCAGGCATGCACCAGCTTCTAGCCTTTCTCAAACACAACCTTACGCAGCTTATCAGAGTAGGCTATTAAATAAGAAGTCAACGTGTAAATGAGGATGGATTGGCTGTGGATGCTTGTTCAGTCTGTGCTGCCAGCACTCACTATGTGCCATCCACACAAGGGTCACAGCTCTTTGCCAGAAAAGGGAACAATGCCTCAGAGAGATCACAGCACAGGATACCGTGGAGCATATATGCTGGATGACATCGCTCACTGACCACCTTGTACAGGTAAAAGCAAGCAGGCTCCTGCCTTATGCCTATGCCACACACACACGACCCAAAGTCCTGTAGCTGTGAACTCCACAACAAAGTCTTTGTCTGGCCAAGAAACACCAAACACTTAGAAAGTCAAGAACCAGAGAGTCTTGGAGTAGTGGCTCTGCTGCTGCCCCATTGCTCCAAGAGGTTGCAGAGGCTGGATGTGCAGCTTGGTCCTGGGGAGCCTCGTGATGTCAGCTTCAGTAATACTTGTGGCTTGCTTTCACCCTGCCAACAGGGATTTAAATTAGCCAGCGTTTCCCATGCCAGCACAGCCCTGTAGCCAGCTTGAGACCCGTGCAATTCAAGCATTTGGCTTTTGCATTTGGCTTGATAGCCATGGCTTGGCCACTTCTATAGCATATTTGTCCTAGTTCCCCTAAACAGCAGCCAGGGGATTTCTGTTATATTTCCTGAGGGAAATTCCAATATAACCAAAATACAACTCACAATGATTTCCTGTGAATTTCTTACAGTACTTAGTATATTATCAATCATCATAAGCCACAGTCTTTTAAATTAACACCTTATATGGCAAAATACATGTTTGAAAATGTTTCTAAAGGATGAACATTTTTGTAAGGGTTTTTTTGTTATAGAATTTAAGAAGTCAATAGGCTGCCTATAACCATCAAAGACATCTGCTACAAATGTCCTGAGCACCATCTGTAAACACGTAATATTCATATCTGCAAGGTGTGGTTTATAGATACCATTATGTTAAAGCTACACATTTAAAAAGTAAAGAGACTGTGAGCTTTAGTCTGGAGCTACTTCACTGAAGATCAAAGTATAGCTGGTTCTCCGGTGTGTGAGGGAGACAGGAACTACGCAACTGCCCATAGACACGTTACAAGGGCAGCACTGGTGAGGAAGAGGAATACAATCTTTTTGCTGTTTTAAGGGATTGAATGCACACAACATTCATCACTTAATCTGGAATCAGTTCTGGGGCCTCCAGCATAAGAAGGATATGGACCTTTTGGAACGAGTCCAGAGGAGAGCCACAAAGATGATCAAAGGGCTGGAGCACCTCTCCTGTGAAGACAGGGCAAGAGAGTTGGGGTTGTTCAGCCTGGAGAAGAGAAGGCTCTGGGAAGACCTTATAGCAGTCTTCCAGTACTTAAAGGGGACCTACAGGAAAGATGGGGAGGGATTCTTTATTAGGGAGTGTAGTGATAGGATGAGGTATAACGGTTTTAAACTGGAAGAGGGGAGATTTAGATTAGATATGAGGAAGAAATTCTTTACTGTGAGAGTGGTAAGGCACTGGAACAGGTTGCCCAGGGAAGTTGTGGATGCCGCATCACTGGAGGTGTTCAAGGCCAGGCTGGATGGGGCTTTGAGTAACAAAGTCTAGGTATCCCTGGTCACAGCAGGGGGGTTGGAACCAGATAATCTTTAAGGCACCTTCCAACCCCATTCTATGAATTTTCCCACTATGGCAAAGTTAAAACATTGATGCCACCTATCTTCTCAAGAAATCACATCGGATTACCTCAAGTGGCCGCCCTAGTTTGCATGGTCCTGCAAATGCAAGATGACTGCTCATAAACAACTTAATTTCTTGGCAAAGGATTGTTTTACCTTCACTGCAGAGGATAAATCCTGTCACTGTTTAGGCAAAAGCAAAACTGCTAGAACTAGAGTTCAACTTGCAATGTAAAATCCAATCCCAAATTGTAACTATCCCAAAAGCTGGAACTGTGGTTCACAGTTTGTGGACATCTTTTTCAACACAGCTCTGATTGGACATAAGTGAAGTTTGATTTATTTACTAATGGAAGGAGTCAGGACATACCACAACTACAAATACTAAAGTATCTGGAGGTGTTTTGTGGGGCAAGGATAGGAAAAGAATCAATATATACAGCTATCAAACTGGCCATGAAATTTCCCTCCCTTGGGAGGCTCTGCTCCAGTTATGTCAGGAATACAAATCAATGCTTTTAAATTGGTTTAAGTTTTGTTTCGTACTTTGTGAACTATACCACTATGTATGTTTTGGTTAATAAAATAGAAATAAGTAATACTATTGGTTGGGGGGGGGTTTATTGTTTTTTGTTTGGTTGGGGTTTTTTGTTTGTTTGG
This sequence comes from Burhinus oedicnemus, assembly GCA_008921705.1. NCBI lineage: Eukaryota > Metazoa > Chordata > Aves > Charadriiformes > Burhinidae > Burhinus > Burhinus oedicnemus. Next base: position 1,226,863 of record VFFE01007601.1, read on the forward strand.
GGTTTTTTTCCTTTTTTTTTTTAGTAGCAGTATTTCTACCTTTAAACAAATGCTGCTGCCGTGGGCAGAGCTTTTAGTTGATGGAATATGGTTGTCTTGTCTAAAAAACCTCAAGACAAAGACAACAATAGAAAGCTTAGAAATGCTTTCTGTTCTTGGAATAAAAATAAGGAAGAACATTCCTAAATTCACTATTCATTCTACTCTTATCATCAAGAAGACAGACCTAGGGAACTACAGACTGGTCAACCTTACCTTGATCTCTGGGAAAGTGATGGAAGAAAATAATCGGGGGAAACCATTTTCAAACATATTAATTACAAGTAGGCTATTGGGAGAGGTCAGAGCGGATTTGCAAAAGGATACCTTTCCACCTCACCCATTCTGTGTTTCTGTGACTGAAGATGAAAATTGATCTAACTCCTTTTACCTGACAAATCTCTCTACCTGGGAATTTAGTAAGTAAATAAGTAAGAGATGGACTACTGATTGCATTTAGTCATCACCACATTTAATTTAATAGATATATCAATAAGAGGAACTCTTGGTAGAACAACTCAAATATCCAGGTTCAGGCAGCAAAATGTAAAATTCTTAGTTAAGAAGATAGCACAGTCCTAGATGCAAGTTCTTGCACGAACAGTCCAGGCTTGGTGACAGTCCTTGCCAAACTGGCCTCCACTGTAATGACTGTATTAATCTACAGTCTAATAAGACAAAGAGTAAAGTTACATACAGGCTAGTGGGATGTTCCAGAAATCAGTTTGTTGGCATGTCAGTCAGAACACATCAAGTTACTTAGAACTTTAATTTGTATAGTATTGCCACAAAAAACAAGTTGTATGTTGCAATACATCCTCCTAAGCTATGGTGTCTGGACATATCTGGTGAATGCTTTCTTCAGCTTTGATAATATTGTAAAAACAATTTCATTTCAGCCATGCTGCCCACCCTTTGTCATGGCTGTAGCTTCTGGTTTCAGAAATATGGTCTGTTTGCTTGGATGATGTAGCTAAAACACTGTTTTCAAAGGAAACAGAACAGGGTCCCAGCAGTAAAAAGGCAAACAAACCCAGTTAGTACAGTGTTATATTATATCATTGCTTGTTGTACAATTTGCATTGAAAATATGAGATATTAAATGCAAAAAAAGCACTTGCCAGGCAGAGGATCGATTGTATGCTTGTTCTTAATACCTTGTGAATCAGAGTGCATACGTTAATGTTCAGGAGTGGAAACTCTCTTAATACCCTGGCAGGATTACTTGGATTGGTGGCAGGAGAATGTGTGTCTTTGTATGTGCATGTTTAAAAAACTTCCTACTCAATTCCTTCTCTCAAACATGTCAGGGAATATTTTCTTCTCATTCTATGTCTGTCAATTGGAAAATATATACCATTATCTCCCATTTTATTACAAACACATTGTTTTTACCAAATTACAGCTCTGGAATACTGATTACCTCTCTAAATAAAAAAGTATAATGATAATTAAAGGTATTTCAAAGCATTTAGCAGTAAACCTGTTAAATAAACTTGTCAATGTAATTTAAATTGTTTGAGGGTTTTTTTTGTTTTCTTTCTCCATATCCTTTCAGAAGACATTTTGCTAAATATTTTCAATTTAGTGGGAAAACAGAAAATTAACAAAAGAACAATATGCAGTTAGATTGGTATAAGAAGAAATGATTGTCAAATGAATGAAAAAAAACAAGGGAAGGAGGACACTCAGGAGTAGTCAAAGGGGTTTGTGGAGTGAAACTGGAGCAAGTGAGCTCTGGTTTTCAATATATATTCCAGGAAAAGCTCAGGATGCCTAGGAAGCAAGGAGGTGTGTATGGATACTCAGTACCAGATTTAGGTGTCAAGACAAAGGAGGAAGAAAGATGGTGTAGATGCAGAAGCACAGGATGTTCATAAGCCCTGAGCGAGTTACTGATAGTGTGATTTATGGGTGAAAATAACAGCAGAGCAATGGAGTAAAAGGCATGAGAACTAAGGAGGAATATGGTGATGACCTTGTGTTTTGAAATGTGACGGGATTAAGGAGATCATTCAAGGTCCACAGATGTTTGGAAAGGTGAAAAGGACAGGCTGTTGGTATCCAGAAACAGAGAGACCAGGGCAAAAAAACCCACCCCAGGCTGTGAGAGATGGGCAAATTGTTCTGCTGAGGCAGTAGACTAATAGAAAGCACAGGAATATACTGAAGAGACATAATGGAGAAGGAAGTATAACCTAAAGATAGAAAGGAATACAGATGCATTTTGACATGAGAAGAAGTTAAACCTATAGGAACATGAACTATTTGTCAAGGAGGAATCAGAAAGTGTGTCCCCAGTGTCAGAGATCAGATGAACCGCCTGATGGGAACAAAGATAAGATGATGTAGAAACCTGTAACTGTTCTTCGTGCAGAGACAAATGACTCCTGGACTTGCTAGAATACATCAATGTTGTCTATGATCAACTGTGGTCCTAAGGGAATCATCCTGGGTGTTTTCCTGTTCCCAGGAGAAGGCACAAAAAGACCATGAAGATTAGCATGAGGATCTAGATTTTGTATTCTGAAGCTTTAAGATGTCTGATGAGTGGGAGATGTTCATAGAGAAAAGACTGCTGGTAGATGGGCTCCACTGGAGTCCAAGGGAAGCTGACAGATTGATTGTTTCCACCCAGTTTCTCTGGAGGAAGAGATTTTCAGAACCCTAAAATCTACAAAAAAGAAAATGAAAAATGTAGCGACAGTTAGAAGAATACCAGCATATAAAAAAATAGATATGAAGGAAACAAAGTCCTAACATGGAGGAAAGCAGTTATCAAGACAATACTTTTTAATGGAAGACAATCTGATGGAGAAATCAAATTAGTTGAGATAAATCAATTAAAGGTTCTTACTGCAAAGAAACTGGAAGGCAAAACAGAAGGAACTAGACTGATTAATGTAGAAAATTAAAATAAACAGAACAAGTATGGAAAAACAGTTGTGACTTGAACAGAGCTACTAAAGGACACTCACTGTTCAAAGAGGATAGAAACAAACATGAAGTGATCTGAGAGGCTGAAGAAAAGCAGGAAATATAGAATCACAAGAAAAAAATGTCAGTTGGAAGAGAACTCCAGAGGCCGCTAGTCCAACCTTCTGCTCAAAGCCGAGCTAACTTCAAAGTTAGATGAGGTGTTTCAGGCTTTTTTCAGTTGAATTCTGAAAATTTTCAAAGATGGAGATTTCACCACCTCTCTTAAGAGACTTTGCTGGAGTTGCATATGTGGACTTCTAGAGACACTCAAGGTCAGATCTGTTTACAACTTGAAAGCTCTTTGATATTTTTTGATGGATAAATATTACAAGAAAACATCTCATTCTAAATGACAAACTTTCCCATTGGAAACTCAGAACAAGTATTACTAGTAATATTAAAAGCTACATCGATTTCTTTACCAAATAGCAAAGAAATCAATGAGGAGTGACAGCATTTTTAGATTTAGTTTAAATAAATTATTATAAATAACAGTATAAGGAGAAGATGTTGGTTAAAATAGTCTTGCACAGTGTGATCAAAGCTTGAAGATTAAACACTAAAGAAAAAAAGGAAAATGCATCAGTAGATGCGTTGTAGTGGAAAAGTTTGCCAGTTTGCAAGCTGATGCTTCTGGACTCCGAGTATAGGGCTGTCTCTTGAGAGCCCAGAGATTTGGTGAAACAGGGACCAGCATGAGACCTTGCATTCTAAAAGGTGCAGAAGTAGAAAGCCAGGCTTACTATTTCTGCAAGGTTTTTGTTGCTTGTAAATAGCTTTGTTTTTGATATGGCATGTTTATTAGGTATGTCATTTTGTTAGCTAGCATTACTGACAGGCTATGAAGCAATTTATTAATCTGTGAGGAAAATATTTAATAAATTATATTTGATGGATGTTGGCATCTCCCTACAGTTTTCACTAAGTAACTCTAAAGATGACATTTTTATCTTGTGAATGGATGATGGGACTTGTTGGTCATATGAAATAATCAAAGAGAAGATCCCATTTGCCACAGTGAAAAAGCTGGTCCTTTATAATCTATGCATCAGATGGACTGAGAGACTGGGAGAAAAACTGAAAGTTGATGACAAGGCACACAGCAGAAAAGCATGAACAGCAGATGTTTCCACAGGTGAGAAAGAATATGTGTAGGTCTTAAATCACTGTTTGTTATCTGGAATTATTTACCTGTGGTTCATTAAATGAAGTCTGCTGCACTCCTTACAAAAAATAACATAAGGTGTGTGTACACCTGAAGAACATCAGCCTTTCTATAAAAGAAAAAACCTGCCAAATGAAAGAAACAGAGGACTCTTGGAGTGGATTAACAGATAATAAGGTGGAGCATGAGGCAGCTTGGCAACACCAATCACAGGCTACAAGATTGCTTGACAGCTGATACTCAGAGAGGATGAACCTCTCTGAAATGGAGGACATAGCAGCCATATCTTTTTTTTCCTTTGGGATACAAGAACAAAACAGACATGATCTGTGAACCTTGATGGTAAAACAAGGGAACCTCCCAGCCAAAACACTAGGGGCATGTCCAGCTAACCCAGCAAGCCTTTCCCACGCTTGAGCCTTGAGGTGGAGGGCTTTTCCTCTAGTGTTAATGGGCAGCTGTGCTCAACCTTGGGCATTGAGGAGCAGCTGAAACCCCACCCACAGAAGGATTGGGAAGACTGACAGATGGCTAAGGGTGCTCTGAGAAGAAACTTCGGGATTTTAGCCTGTAAAAAACATTTCATAACAGCCTGGAGTTTAAGTGTTAGTTGAAAATGGGTTTGATTCAGAAGAAAAAAAGTCAGCCTCTTTTTGTTTGATTATTCTGCTGTGATCACAAAAGCAGGAATTTGTACTTTCTTTGACAAGACAGATGACTGCAGTGATATTTGATTCAAGATTAATTTCTTCTGCAAATTTGACTACTGCTTTGGCTGTAAAGGGATAACAGTATTTTTCTGTGTATATTCCTGCTATAAAGCCTATAAAACATCTGTGTATCTGGGAACAAAAATATGACATATCTTTTATTGTTATGGTTTTCTGATATGACTTAGCACTGTAGAACAGTCTGCCTTAAATGTCTTCATTTTATTAAAACTAATTCTTTTTTTCTGATTAGAGAATACAGAATTCTTTAAGGCAGAATAAAGAGTTGTGCAGTGAAACCAAAAGGACATTTTAAGTAGGCAAGCTGAGAGCTAGAAAAGGGATTAAAAGAAAATTTCCCTTCATTTAAATAGTTTACTTTCACTCAGGCCAGCTCATGCTCAACAGGGAGGATTAAAAGAAGAGCTCTTTGCACAAAGGCAGTGAACTACAGAGAGGACCTTCAGTTCTGGCATTGACAAGATTTCATTTTAGGCTTGATAAGAGAATAACAATGTAAAGTTAAGTAAAACTAGGGATGCAACACAGGAAACAGATGTGGCACAACACGTAAGCAGCAATGGACATCTGATAACACTGTTTAAGCTTGAAGCATTTTTAGATCTTGCCTCGATTCCATGAGCATTTTAGAGGCTTTCAAAACCAGAGCAAATCCTGTTCATTGCATAGAATTATTTGAAACCTTAAGTTTAAAACACATGCAGTCTAAGAAGGTCATTAAGATACAGCCTGAAGGGCTTTCCTCTCTATGTGGCATGGAAGACATGCCTATTTTCATTAATGGTCATTAAAAAGACTTGATATTAATGACCGACTTTTCACACTTAATTTCCTTTTCAGAATCATAAATCATCTATGATTTTAAGTTCTACACTTGCCTCATTTGGTTTCTAATACTCTGTCCTCTGCAAGAACTTTATATAAAGAATGGAGACACTAAGACACAACAAAAATCCCTTAGGGCTTTCCTAACCTCATAATAGACTCCACCTTGCAAGGTCCCCTTGCAAAAGAGAAGAGAGTGCAAGTGCTTCCAGAACTTTAATAGTAATGATTTTACACTTTTATACCTATGTCCAACATCAAACACAAACATCTACAAGAGTCAGTAGATTCCAAACAGCTTCTTGACACTAAAAAAAGTACACTGAGAAAAAAAACTTGGTAACAAATATGGCATGAAAAAGGAGATGTCTTGTCCTGATTCAATTGCTGCCTTCTTAAATTACCTCGGCTAAGTTCCTCCACTATAGTGCTTTCCCTTGGCATTTTACAAACCTGTTTCTCCCTATCCAAGCTCAATTTGACAAATGGTAAAACTTAAAAACTCTTTTTGGTTACTTTTTTCTCACTGGAGAAGAGCAGGAGATGCATTTACTGTTGTCTTTTTACCCTATGGGTCTTCTGTTTATGGGTCTCAGTGAAGAAGGAGGCTTCCTAAAGAATTTCTTCACTGTAAAACCGAATGTCTGCACTGCACTCAGGATAGTGGGACTCTGGTCTCCTGTTGGATCCTCTGGACAACTTATCCACAAACTCTCACTCCACACCAGTGGATCAGACACCCAGGAATCGTGAAGAGCATGAAGTTGGCAAACACACCACCAAGAACTACTGTTGCAACTTGTATGTTCGCATGTTTTCATGCACGTATTTTGTCAAGGCCAAGAAAAGGTGACAAAAAACCGCTTGTGTTTTGTGAGGCTGTAACAGTTTTCAGAGAGTAGAAAAAGAATTAGAAAAAAAGTGTATAACAACATGCTTTTTGTCCCCAAAACCACGTCTTCCCACCTCATGCTGATTTTCTAGCTCGCTTTGTAGTCTGCTTCTCCACCTATTAGCACCTGAATTTGGGATTTTGTGTAAAACCAACACAGCACTTCTTCTAGCCATGTTGCTTGGATGAAAACACAGAACCAGCTGCTTGCACTTCCAATGCTAGGATTGCCTCGGAGACTAGAGAGACTGGGGGGTACAAGTTAAGCCCTTAATGGGCAAGCAAACTCTTCATGTAGACACATGATAGGATGGTCTGGCTGAGCACTAGCTCTTTGGTCAGAAGAGAGCCCAGGTCTTGCCCTTGGCTGGGCTCTGCGAGAGCGGAATCTAACCAAATGGCTTTGCAAGATCTTTGAGAGGGCACAAAATGATCATACAGATTTTTGGAGACTGTTCTTTGCTGATTGCAAATGCCAATAGTGGTGTAATCATCTCTTTTTGCATGTGTGAAGCCTGACTGTAACAATCTGTTCATGCACAGCTATCTTTCTCCTTTCCCAAGTGAGCGTACAACATTTATGCATGAAACCTGAGGACAGCGCTGACATTACCTGGATTTTTGCCTGTGTTCTGCAGTGAAACCAAGAATATTTATAACCCTAGTTCGGATTGACACCATTATCCAAATAATAAATCACAGCTGTTACTGCTTCAGGGTTTTAACCTGAACACAGAACTGAGACGATATGTTCCCAGTTCCCTCACTAGCTGATAGAGCAAATCTGACAGACAGGCAGAGGTTCTGAAGATGTTAAATTCCTACATATTTTTTGAGAGCACTGGCCCAGATGCAGAAGGAAAAGCCCAATTAAAACTCTCCCTCACAGGAAGATTGCCAGTCAATAACATTAGACATCAGCATGCTCAAAGAGAGGGAATGGCTATAACTGCCACAACCATAGAGCCCGTGTCTTACCAAACACAGGAGGATTCAAATGAAAACAACCAAAACAAAACCCACACAAAAAGCCTTGAGAAGAACTAAGGTTTAGAAATTCTGCTACTCACAGAATTTTTTGTCTGCTTTAATCTGAGCCATCCCAGCCTCTTTCTGGGATGGCGATTCAGCCACAAACACATCTCGCAACACTTCGAGCATCCTTTGCGTTTGCCCTCTCTCTGCAGTTCCAGTGCACTCTGCATTCTCACAACAGAACAGCCGCCACCGTTGCCGTGTTCTTTTCATTTTCTGTGATAAATCCGATGCATTCACAGGAAAAGTGGGGAAGTCTTTAGACATGTCTTTAAAAGAATGTCTCAGCATGCACTCCTGAGGATACACAGTGTTCTTGTCTCTTTAAATGAATCAGCTATTTCTCAGCTAAATTGGGAAAGCAGCCAAAGAGCTCCCAAGAGACCTGCTGGCGGAAACGCATCATAGCCCCGTAATATAAAAATATGAACTCTATGGCATTAGAGCTCCTTTATTGTAACACTTTCCAAGATGATTTTGGGTAACAAAATGTAACAGCAAGCACAGAATCATATGGGATTCAAGGGCACAGACAAAACCACCCAAGCCCTCCTCCTTTCTTCCTGCTTGCCTGGAGATGCTCTCAGCTCTGTGTCAGCCAAGAATGAGACAACAGGCCACTGTCAAGTGGCATTTTCATTTGGGTTAAATACCTATAATGGTCACGATAGGATTTCTGGCAGTGCAAACCTGTGGGAACACATGGGACAGGCACGTGGAAGTTCTAAATGTGAAGATGGCCCAAAACGGGCCCCTTTTTGCTGCTGTTCAGACACATGGAAAGACATCAGCTACAATCTGAGGTACCAGATGAGGTTGGAAAAAACAGCACTGAATATTCTTTTGTTTAAAAAAACTTGTGGTACCTCTATGGAATGAGTAAAGTAGAAGAGGATTTTTCTGGCCAAAATTCAATGCAGGCGAGGACAGATGACCTCTCTAGGCATGAGACAGGACTTCTGTAAAACTGAGCCCTGGAAAATAACCTTTGTGATTTTTTTGCCCTGAGGAAAGGTATGAAATCTGTGGCAAAACTGAAAAATCTGAACCGAGATGGATTGGGTCACAGCATGGGACCAGCTTTCCTAGTTTTCATGCCTGCTTGATGAAAACAGCCTCATGCATGACTGCTGGGAGTTCATTCCTACAAGAGCAGGTTGGGAAGGTGTCATTAACTGTGAAAATAAATGGACGCAACAGCTAGGGATGAAATATCTGCTTTGAGGTTTCACAAAAGTAGTGTTTTCTGTTGAGATTCAGCAGGAGAGTAACAACCAGTGGTCTGACTCTTGCATGTAAAAGTCAAAAATCTACCTGACAGAAAAATAACAACTGTATTATATATTTCTGCAATAGCCAGATGCTATGAATTTTGTTCAGCCTCTGGGAATATCAAGTTACTTGATAACATGTGATTTGATATTCCAAAGAGAAGAATAACCTGACAGAATGATTTGCTAAAGAAACATTACCAGAAGCATCCTATTGTTCCCATTTCTCTCTCATGCAATGTCTCCATGGTACCCAAGGGGATGGACTGGAAGTACAAGCTTGCCACCAGATAGAAAGATCCAGAGCCATTTTTATAATATGCAGCCCATTGCACATATAATATTCAATTCCAGTGTCACTAGAGGAATCAGCATCTGTTTATCACCCAAATAATAAACCAAATGCTGCGCGGGAGATTAGTTGCAAATGCAAGCATTTAAGTCAGTAAATATTTCCCATTGAAAAGCATAATTTATGAGAAAAAAAGACTTTATTTATTCAAACAAAGTTTGTTCTCAAACAATGTGAAGATAGCTTTATCAAGCCTGCTACCTATTAACCTTGTGGCCCATAGATAAATCCACTTTCTCTCTTGATTTTTAGAAATATTCTGGGCTGTGCACAGATAAGGTGGTTTCAGCATACTCTTCAGAAGGCAGAGTTACAAGGGTAGTGGTTGCACGCTGAAGGGGTTTATCTGCTCAGCACTGGGGCAGCCATCAGAGATGTGTTCCCGTAGAGCCGTGGCCAACTAAAACAAACCTGCCTGAGAGAGAAGGAAGATCTTCCTTCTGTGCTATGAGCCATATGGTAACCGGGTTCACACAAATAAACAAATAAAAACAGTTTCTCTCCCACTCTGGCTCCTCACACATCAAAAAGTTTCCTGAAACAGCAGGGACCAGGCTTCCTAAAAATACAGAATCTGGTTTTGTTTTATTTCTGTAGCTTATGAGGAAAGCCACTCTAATTTAGCTTGTAAAGCACAATCAAAGCTGAAATGAAATATTCCTGGGTTTTGCTAAAATCCTTGTTCTCCAGTGCCTTATCCCAATGGCTAGTTAAAGTGTGTATTAGAAAGGTGATTAGTCCCAAACACTGCTTCTCACCAACTCCCAGTCCAGCCTTTAGGAGTTGCAGACAAGATCTAACAACAGATGGGAAGAATCACAATTTTCCTTCCCGCTACAGGTTGGGAACAAGATGTCTCTGACCTGAGACAGGATGACATGCTTGCAATAAGGACCTGTGAGACAGCTGGTTTTGCAAGTGATGAGTAATCATGAGATTTAACTCCATAATTTCAAAGTGAATTTCAAGCTCCCTGGGATCCTTCAGAGATAACGTTTTCAGTCAGGCAGCTGGACATTTAAATATCCAGTCATTTAATCTATAGACATTACACACTGACTACAGCTTAACTAAGAATGTTGAGCCAGCTCCCATGAATTTATGACACAGACAGAGAGCTGACATATGGGCTAATTACCTTATTTAAGAACAGAGGTAGAGATCTACCCCTAAATAAAGGATGTTTGTGGCGTCTAAACTTCATCCGGGAACAACATACAAACAGGCAGGCTATTTTATACAACTTCAAAGCCTTACTGAATCCTGGACTGCCTATGTCTGACCTACACTGGCTTTGACTAAGTTTACCAGTACAATGCAGTGGTACAGAATACATATTTCACAAATCAGGAAAGCCCCTTTTTAGTAGCATCTTGTAACACAAAATCTGGATTTTTGTTTCCCTCTCAGGAGTGACATAAAACAAGGATAATGCTTTGTGGGTCTGTGGCTGTGACTTAGCCCGAGGTTAAGGATGGTTTTAATCTGAAAAGTATTCAGAGTTTGTTATATGTAGATAAAATGAAAAAATATAATAAAAATACAATAGCTACTTTTGGTCAGAAGCAAATTATATTAGTGAGCTCAGTCCCATAAATGAATATTAGTCCCCATCATTTTGTGTAAATATCAGAGATTCTGATATTTTTGGCATCTACAGAAGGTATAGAAGTTCACTGACTGCCAGTGGAACAATTGCCCCGTGTTTCTAGCTTTTTGTTTTTAGCGATTTTCAATATCTAAATTATATTAAATGCAATTTTGTTTTACAAGATTTTTCCTTTATCACCATGTTCTCTTTAAAGAAAATCTTGACACAGTGTCACCCAGGACTGAGCTCTCCCTTGCAAGTTGATGGTAAGGGCCAAAGCTATGTGTGCAAAGACACAGTGTCCTGTCCACCCTGTTCTAATGTCCTTAATTACCTTCTGTAGGTTCCCAGACTGAGATCTTGCTCTGGCAACTTCAGCCAATATTTTGTCTAAGGCTGGATGGGTTTCCTTTCTTTTTCTGAGAATTAAATTGGCTTGTACAATGTTCTAGTTCTGGACTTGGCTCCAGGTCACATGGTAGCTTTACCAAATGCTGGAGAGAGGGAAAGTCCACAACCCCTGAACACTGCTCCACTTACAGGCAATCTACAAATCATAAATTTATAATTCAAACCAGAAATTGGTTTCTCAGCAGAGTTTTTTCTGGGCCCTTTTTGGCAATCGCAAGGAGTGCCTTCTTCCAGCTAACAGACATTTGACATTTTTACATTGCTGTGGAAAGCCCTAAACCTCCATCTGTTTTAGAGCATACTAGGTTTCTTTCTTCAGTGTGAGAGACATCAGACCACAGGTTCCCTGTGACAAGGAAACATCTGTAATCAATTTTCTTTTGTCCTTCTTCTCATAGCAGATATCATAAGTCCATAAACTGTCTTCACATCACTATAGTTTTACCCGTTGACCCCTGAAATTGCTCTGGTTTCCAAATCGCAAACTAATCTCCTGCTCTAATGGAAATTGCAGGTTTCTTTCAGTCTGTCAAAAACTGTGACTTCTCCTTCGGTTTTCTTTTTCATTCTTTCAAAGGGAAACATACATTTTGTTGGCTGGATATGCTTTCATAGTTTTTCTTTCCCCTCTACAGATTACCACATATTAATAGATGTTTATAATTATTTTGAAAGCATTTGCAGAGAAGAACAGAAAGCTTGTTACCCAACATGACCCCTGTATCAGCTTTCCCTTCCTTTGATATTGGAAATTGGCTACAGAGGAAGAAAACAACGTCTAAAAGTGACACACTTGAGTGTATCCAGCCAACTCTTTCCCCCCTTGCTTTCCATGACCTTGGGCTGCAGCATTAGCTTCTCATATAGGAGAAAGCTTTGCAGCAAACGGTCTGGGAAAAGAAATTTACTAAGATCTTGATACTATACACCTAAAGAATTTCCACATGCTTACAAGAAGGGAACTTCAAGTACTGAAAACACAACACTCACGTCATGCTTTTGCGAGCTTTCCACTTTTATTTGTTAAAAATATCTCCACAGACTTTCCCATAACTAAACGTTCATAGCTATATCACCTCCAGCTGTGATCTCATCAGATGTCCCAGGCAGAGCAAGGTCAGGCCTAGCTGGTTCACGTATGTAGGGCTTCCAAGAAAGTCTGTGCTGAGAGTGACGCAATACCAGTAATGTTAGTTACCAAAACGTTGGTTAACAGCAACCCTAGTTTAACCTTGGGTTTTGCTACCCGCAGAAAAATAGAAATGAGGTTGTTTGACAATGAAACTCAGCAGCAGCGAGTGAATTAATAGCTGTTCACATCAACAATTTTTTTGCAAATTATACATGCAGATCAAATGTGCTGGGCTGGTAACAAGAGCGCTTTGCTTTACGCACACAGCGATGGGACAAGTGGCTTGGATTAGCAAAGAGCATCTGCAAAAGGAGTGTGTAATTTAAGATGCGTTTTGACACAAGCTTTTGATGACTCTGTAGAGCTCCACTGGGGAGTCAAGGTAAGATGCACAGTGATCACTACTGAGTGTCTCTCTGAGCCCAGAATCACAGTCATTCAACACAGTATATTTTCATTGTTACAGAAGCTGCAGAATTTCTGGAGGAGGGGAGTTATTTGGGCCATGAGAAGTCAATTCTGGGTGCTACCTCTGGGGTCACATCTTGTTGACATTTTCATGAGGACTGACTTCATTTACTTGGTTAGTCTGCTAATGCGTTTGTTGAAATGGTAAAGAATAAAAAAACCACTCTATGCTTTCCTTTGAAATATGAAAAATAAGACTCTTGAGTAACAAAATGGCTAAAAAATTACCTTAAATTTGGTTTGTTGCCAAAGAAGGTGTTTTCAGATAAAAGTGCCCTCTTCTTATTTGCCTTTAGGAGGTATTTGGCAAATTTTATCTATTTTGAAGAGCCTTTAGTGAGCTGAAACTTAATTTGCCCTGTCTCTGTTGACCAGTGAGACAGTTGAGGTGCTGTTCATTGAGTATAAAACCAGGCTGGTTCCCCCTTCTTAGCTGTGATAAACAGCCTTTCAGTAGCATGTTCATACTCTCACAGTCCTACTTTATCAACTTGGCTGTTTCCTTACTAGCCTGGCTAAGATGACTGAAGCTAATATTTGGGATCCACACCACTCCGATACAATGAAGTGGCCCGGGTCTCCGCATTTACTACATAACCTGCAGCTCCCACCAATTGTGGCTGATTCTGAGAGTGTTTTTGCACTACTTAAAAACACCGACAAGCATGTTCTTCTATCTAAATGTAACTATTGAAAGGCTGGATAGAGTATGCTGGAGGCTGAAAGACATACCTTTCCATGCATCACATCTTCCTAAGATCCACAATGTTGAAGAAATCGAAGACTTCAGTAAGTCTGGTGTGTTCAGAAGGGTCTTATTTTCTCATCTCCATTTGGGAGGACAATGACAAACAGCAACAAAACCTCAGGCAATTTAATTATTTACTTGCCTCTGCTGAATTCAGGAACTAAGCCTTAGGCATTGAACCTTGAAAACCATTAGCTAAAATCTTTGAACACTGGGAACCTGCAACACAGCACCCCTGTCAAACACAACAGACAAGGACAAGTATGAAGGTATTGTAGAAATAAGTACAAGGGAAAGAGACAAAAAAAAATTGAAGGGAAACATTTACTTTTTTAGGGCAGAGTGTGAAGTGCAGTAGTTCCAGGACTGGCTTCTTGAGGGATTGACTGCTGCCCTGACCAAGAGGGGCAAGGATGGTAGCCTTGTTAGCAACATGGGTTTTATCTGCTGCAACATGCAAGACAACTTCAAGAGAAACAAGCGAAATAAAACACAATGAGATTAAATTGAAAACCCAGAATGTTGGCTCAGCATCTGGATTTCCCTCTCAAAAGACCAGAAGATGTGATAGAACTGGCAGCACTCTGTCAGTCACACTGAAGAAGTAAGAACAGGGACAGATGATTTAGAGACAACAAGCGAATGATTTGTATTTAAACTCATGATAGCATGCAAATAAATTAAATGGCTTAGAGAGCCACCAGTCAGAGACTTGAATGTGGCCTACAGCTAGCCTTAGCAACACACGAGAACAGTGGCACCTAGCTAACACCGTGTAAGTTTTAGCTTTTGGGGTACTGGAAAGCGTGCCAGGTGAGCAGGGTGGGGAGGAGGGGGTGGAGAAGAAAAATCACAGTCATGTTTCAATTTGGAGGATCTTGCAGCAAACAGCCTCCATCCAAACATGTTAATATTTCAGTAGCCTTAAATTCTCTCCCAGGCGCTGCCCAGGACGTCAGAGAAATTGAATGCTGACTCCAAGAACAAACTGCTCTTAACTGTACCTTATTAAATTATACATATGCAACCACTTAAATAAACTAACCACTGTCCTGTTTACACTACGCCTTCCAAAAGCCACAAGAAATAAATCAAAACCCTTATCTTCACAATAAGTGCATCTTGTACGCCTTGTGATATGCTGTGTCTGCACACGAGCCCAGAGACAAGTTAATTCCACATACAGGACTGTACTTAAACTGTCAGGGACACCAGTGTCTGCTCCAGTCTCTGCTCTATAACCACAAAGATTTCTTCTTGCCGCATTTCACTTCTCAGGAAAACACTGGATAATATGCAGGTATTTTACTAATTTCTACACATGACTGTGATAAGAAATTATTATAAAGTTATTACATTGTTGTTTTTTTTAACCCCCCCCAGACAAAGCAAAATGTAAACAGGGAGGCTTAACACATTCTCAATTAGCAGGACATAGTGCTCTCAGTTTCATGTATCCCTGGAAAAAAAAATAAGTACCCTCCTAGCTCTGTTGCTTTTCATGCTCACAGTAAAATAATCAGCCCATTTCTTGGTGAATAACAGGCTCTTTTATCAAAGAGAACCTCATGTGGTGTCTTGGATATATTAAAACCATTGCCAGTATTGCAGCACCAGTAGCAACCACAGCAGCTCTAGGTTCTGTGGGGGAAGGCACAATGGCAGGGGAAGAGAGAACACATTGTTTGAGAAACAGTTGCATCCTACTGTGAGGGAGGTTTTGTACCACAGCTTGAAAACATCCAGGTGAATGCAGTGGATGTGGAAGTCAAATAGAGGGGTGCATAGCACTATGGCTATGTTCTTGCGGCTCTGGGCAGGAGGGAAGGTCAGTGTAAATCAGCATAAAGTTAATCCCATGGCATCACTCCTGCAAAGGTAGTTCTGTGATACAGTAAGTAAATCTGGCCTTTGAAGGCAAACAAGTCCAACCCGGAACAGCCTTTTTCCTGTCTTGCACAGGCAGAAAATGAAGTTTGGGGCCCTTTAGCAGTTGAGCATTACCTGTCTGCTCTCACAACTTTCCCAAGGCTTAAGGGGATTCTCTGCTTTTTTAGAGCCACAGTAACAGCAAATGCCTCTGTGATCTGCTTGTCACTCCCATCAGAGTGACGCAATAGGAGTCATTCGCATATAGCTCACATTATCACAACAGAAATCAGATGGCTGCTGCAGAAGTTACAATAGCAGATGTCCCAACAACTCTAACCAGCCAGAGATCTGAATATTTGATGCAACCTTGTGTGCTTGAGTAGCCATCTGTGCCTCTCTACCTGTGACAGAGTGTTCAAGAGAGCTAAATCAAAGCAGGACTTAAGCCACATCCTCAGGAAGGGGTCTGTATGTGAAAACATAATGCACCGCTCCCCTACATCTGATCCATACAGTCAGCTGTGCAATACAGAGGCTGAGCACCTCAGATGCAGTTGCAACCATGAGATTTGGAGCTGAGGGAACCACCTCAGCAGAAGCATCTCTCAGCTCCTGTGAGCTTCCTTGCCAAAGGCAGACAGGATGTTTAAGAGAGGCACGGTACAGTTACCAACAAAGATTCAAATAAAAGTACACGCCAAATACCTCTTTTGGATACAAGGAAGAATCTTGTTTCATTTATCTTCTAATTTAAAACAAATAGCCAGGAGTCAGACTTGGTAACATTACCTTTGCCAGGCATCCAGAATTCTCTTTGCTCTTGAATAGCAGTGACAAATCCTGAGATAGTATCAGTTGCATCATTTCTGCTTTTGAAAGCTCCTTCCCTTTCCTGCCCTTGAGATTCTCACTCCCAGGAAGCAAAAGGTTCCACAAAGAAGGAAATGTGATTTCTAGAAGTCAGCTATTACAATTTTAGAAATGAATCTTGTCTCAAAATTCATCCTCATGCTATATCTAAATCACTGGAGGGGAGGGAAAAGAACCAGAAAGGAGAGAAGAAGGAGGAAAGGAAAAAAAAAAAAACCCTCCCACCACATTGCTGTTCTCAGCTTCCTCTCTAGTATACACATTCCTTTATAAAAATCAGCTGCGCTTTTATCAGGTTCAGCTGTGAAAATTCACAGGTGTTCTCCCTCATCTTCCCTCTCCATCTGTCAACACTCTCCATCTTCATTAAAGCTCTTTGGCTGCAAGTTTAGTGTATTTCCTATTATTGTTTGCAAATGCTGTTTAAGGAAACATTATTAGAAAGTTCTTATAAAATTCCACACTACTCCTTCTTTAGGGAAAGAAATTTGTTAGTAGAAAAATTTTCAAGAGGTCTCTGCACTGCCTGTTCAATGAAGATCAGAGACTTTTGAAAATCTGACCAAAAGGGATCAAGGTGGAGCTTAGCTGTGAATTTCAGCCTGCAGGCAACTGTCTCCTCTAGGAGCACGTATCTAAGAGTAACAGTCTTAGATAAGTGCATAATTGAATTTCTGTTATAATTAAAAAATAGATCATTTCCTGTAGTTTAAGGGTTGACCTGTGGGGTTTTTTTTTTTGCTGTGATTTTAATACTGACAAAGACAATACTATAATTTGCATAACAAAATGACAAGAATGACTCTGCATCTACTGAATATTGCTTTTAAATCCTAAAATGTATTCTAGGCACATGGAAACATGTGTTTAGGGAAATGAATTGCTCTTTCAGAAGTAGGCATTTGATGTTGCTGTTGGCTCTGGAACACATGCAGAAGGCAAAGCTATGTATGAGCTGAGCTTTATTCTCTGTTAATGTGACATTTTCCAAATGACACTGCTCACAAGAGGTAATTCATGAGTTCCCTTAGAGTTTGGGCATTGATTTTTTTACCATTTGTTGGTGAAGAGGTAGCCGAAAGGACCGTGCAACTATGGATCCTGACTCGAAATGGTTATCTCAAGCACCCTCGTGAGGAGGCGGTAAACTGAGGCACAGAAAGTGTAAATTGACAGCTGGGAAGGAACCTGAACCCACCTTCCCCTGACTCCCCATCACATCAGGTGAAGTTTAAAAACAAGTTCCAAGACAGAGCAATGCTACCTCAAGTCCAGACTGTCAAGCTGAGAAACAGGTGGGGTCCTGAATGGGGAACCGTGTAGCTGATGATCTATGCTGAATGATGGAGACTTGCTGTTAATCTATAAAGAGAATCTCCATTAATAATCTAACAGAGGAGGACCCAGGAAATGAGTCAGTGGAGGTTGACTCCTTCACGTAAATGCTGCCTTCTTATTATAGAGTTCTCCTTCCCCCTTCTCTGTCGAAGGGATCCACAGACATCTGCCACTATGGGTTAGATTAGGCAGCTGGGACTGATTTTGTGGTTTTATCTTTCTCTTTTTCAATAGTGCTGAAGAATTTGCTTAGAGAAAAAGAAGAGGAGTAATTACATTAGCATTGAAAACAAATCTCTATTAGAAAGTAGTGTTCTTTAGGTCTAACCAATTTGATAAAATTTACTTAAACCACAAGAGTAGAGTACAGAAATGCAAATTTTACTCTTGTATTTTTTTCTGAAGAAAAATGTTTTCTGAAGAAATGCCAGTTTATTAGAAGTGGGAATAGATTTTTAATTGCAATGGTATCAACCAACACTGCTAAGGTAATTTTGACCAAATGAGGACACAGTAAACATGAGATCGGCAAATTGTCCTGCTCTATCCCAGACACTCCAGCATGTACCAGATCAGGAAAGCATGCTTTTCTCTCATGCCATCTTTCCTGTGAAAATAAAGTGGCTTAATAAGGAGAAACCTAGCACAGGCCCCGGAAATGGTTTGGGAATGCTGCATGGTACAGATGGGTTATCCTGGATCCCCCGCCTGAAGACATGTCAGAAGGGGACCGCTGTTTTCTTAGGCTTCTCTGTGCACAGCTGAGGGTCTGTTACAGCTGTAATATTCCTAATGAGAGCATGGACAATGTCCATGTCTCACTCTACGGAACATCAAAGAAAGGAGATGTTTATTAACCAGCAGAGGAGACTCATGCTCATATCAGTATTTTGATGTATAAAAGGCATCAGAAGAGCCAAGTTAAAGAAGAGGCTTTTTCTGGGTACTTAGGAACTTTTGTTCCCATTCTTCAAAGTGTTTTCTGCAGTCAAACTGTAGAATCCAAGAAAGTGGGGGGAGGGGGGAGCAGGGGGGCGGAGGAAGGCTGGATGTGGGCTCTAAAATGCATAGGCTGAAGATCACTGCAAGACTTCTGGTGAATTTTGTGCAAAACAAAAAGGATTTCTGTTACCTACCTGTACTGTGGCATAAGAAAATATGTAGTGAAAGGAAGATACGTCTCTTGAAAGTAATTTTTTCTGCTGAAGATTGCATAAAATTCTTCTTTTTTTGCTCTGCTCTCAACATTCCAGTTGGCTTATGGTCCAGAGAGACAGAGTGCAAACCCTTTCAGCCTTGAAAGATGTCAGTTCTTGTATCTGGGTTTTTCTGAGAGAAGGAATCACATGGAACGTCCTCTCCAGGCTTGGTTTCTGCAGTCTGGGCCCTTTCTGAGGTTTAAAATACATGTTTCTTGTCCTCAATAAACTATGAAGAGTTGTTTCACTTTTCTTCAAATTATCTCTTGGAAATCATTATTGTTTTTCCATTTAAAAATTTATATACTGGGAGCTTTCAAAGTAGATTTCCCCGGAAAAATTGTTCTAATGGAGATATTTTGACCAGCCTGAAAAAAGACACTGACGTTTGCTGTGATAAGGAGTGGTAAGGAAGACTACTCATACCATCTAATATCAGCTTCTAAATGAGGTACCTAAATGAAGATTTTAGTAATAATACTAATAGGCTTCCATTGAGTTAATGGAATAAGATGGGATCTTGCAGAGAACTGTTCATGAGAACTGGATGTGTGTGTCTCTCTGCTAGCTAAAGGGGGAAATTCAGGTTTCATGAATCCTCCCTTCCATGAAAAGCACACTCTTGGTGCTGCAGAAGTGGAGATAAGTGAGTAGTATTATCTCTTTGATAGCAGAGAGAAGACATTGATGCTCTTCCTTGAGGGTGACAATAGACTGTGACTTCTTCACAGAAGATGGTATCTCTTGGGGACTTACATATGTTATGTGTAAGGATGCTATAGATTCTTAATTCAGAACTTCTTAAACATTTTTCATTCACCTTCAGATTTCAATGGGACAGCTGACACCAGACATGTCTAAGCAGAGACTGCGTGCATGACAGTGATGAGCCATGCTAGTGACTGATATTTACACAGCAGTATGTAGCACAACATACGTTCCCCGACTTCAGACCCTAATACCCTCTCTGAGTTTCAAGGAAGATTCACTTGGTGTCATCTCTGTGGTATCACATGTGCTATGATTGTTTGGTCATAGCAACATGGAAGTCTGTATGAACTAACTTACCTGGAGAAAGACATGATGTCTAAAGTGATTTCATCCCTCAAGGAACTTAGTTTGGCAGCTATTGAGGTTGAAAAAAACTCATAACTTTAGAACAATCTAACAGATTGAGAACATAGGGCCTAAAAAGTCTCTGCTGCTGCGTAGTTGAGTAATGGGAAGGAGAAACATGTTCCTGATAAAATATAAATTAAGTTCTCCACCTTCAAACCCAGCTGAAATCTCTTCTGAGTGTCAAAAGGATGAATTGCCTCACTGCTCAGCCTTGGTGCAGTGCTGTATACCCTGGATCTGAGCCAGGCCAGAATGTATACTGAAAATCTCCTCAGAAAAGCTCATCTGAGTTATTTCCCTTCTGGCATCAAGAAACTCAAAATGGCCACGCTGGCTGTTTTCCAGTGCACAGAGTGCCTGTAAATACCTTTGAAGTTGTGATAGATGCTGGTACTTATCCCATAAGATGGAGACAAAATTAAAGTTGCCATGGATTTATTAGAGATACTATTTTATGTGACATACAATGACCTACCTTGCCTTTATTCCAAAATAAAGGCTTGCTAATACCCTACAGCATCCCTTGGGATTCTTTTCAGGAGGCACCACCACTGCGCTTCAGTGGGCAGTTTTCTCAAGTGGCTTGAGATGCTTGGCAGAACCATACACTAACAGCACCCACCACTGGCCAAGCCCGGAACATCATTTACTGTGTTTGTACTCCTGTTTATGACTTTTTCCCCAACTGTCACTGTGTCCAGCTAACCACGCTGCAAGGATACACATTATTTTCCAGAAGTCACTATCTGTGCTTCTGCCTTTCAGGAAAGGCAAAGGTGTCACAGGTCATGTCAGCTATACTCATGGGGCTGGGTTCCTTCTGCCTGTTAACCCTCATGTGCTAATTTTTTAGGTCATTTTTAGGCAGACTCTCTTCTGACCAAAGGCTGATGTATCCCACCTCGTTAGAAAGAACACTGCATGAAGCACAGGGAAATGTAATGGCTGCATGGGAGTGAGGAGCAGCAGCTGTGTCAGCATGGTGCTCGCTATACTTACATGCCTGGGTTAACTTATAGGGTGCTGCTGGGATGTGGGGGTGTTATTGTTTCAGCGACGGTGCATGGATCACTGCCGGCATACGCTTGTTTCACTCAGAAGAATGATAAGTAGCGCTGAGATAGTGCTAATTTGTCTGTGTTAATGCAGAAGACTCTTGGTTTTGGTGCTTCCAGTACCTCATGAAAGGGCTACAAGTCACTTCTTGTCACTATGAGAGCAATGACTACCAGAACAGAGAAGGCCCAGGGAGTCTGCTCTCAGCCTCAGAGAGTATCGTTGGACTATTTTGACTTGTTTCGTACTTAATTTTGTTTGTGCTCTGAAGAATTAATTTTAACTGGCTGAAATACAGCCCAGAAGAATGGCCAGCAGTCTAGAAGACAGGAGTGCTGGGTTTGGGTTTTTTTCAGTCTGCCACTGGCTTGCACGACAGCTTTGAGCAAACTGGCCTAGAGAGACAACAGGTCAAGACAACCATATCCTGACTCGTGTAGATATATATAGACACAGATACCAGCATGTGATTTATTATCCTATCAGTAAGCCTAATGTTAACTCTCAGCACTTATTTCACAGGTATGAGTTTATTCATTAAAAACACCCAGGCGACAGATGTGCTGGGAGGGACTTTCTTGGGGTGACGTACCGGTGGCGGCATGGGATGCAGTAGGAGAGACCTCTCCACACCCGTGGCCCCACGTAGGGGCTGTCGCTGGGCTGGGCAGTGCATCACGCCGCCTTCCTCCCTGTGCCCCTGCGTGGGGTTTGGCTAAGGGCTGCAGCAGACGGCCGTGGGGGAGCACACGCGGCTGGAGCCAGGAGTCACCGCGGCGCCGTCCCGCAGACGTGAGAAGCACGGGCAAAAGCGTGAAGTGGGAGCGAGCAGCATGAGTCAGTCAAAGCAGAGCATTTAGCAGAGCTCAGGAAAGCAGTAAAAAGCTTTGGATAATAACATATGTAAATATAGATTCACATGCATATATTAAAAATACATGCTTCTCATATTCTTATGACTAGACGGCAAATTGTTTGAGCAAGTGTTACTCTCTGAATATCATTTCCCCTGTAGGAGAAAAAGGAGGCACAGGGGCATGAACTGATTTTCTTGGGATCACACAGCAGGTTCAAGACACAGCTCTGGAGCTGATCCTGGACTGGATTGTCTCAGTCACTCTGTCACTGTGAGGGACATCGTAACTTGAAAAGCATCATGTTTCATGATTAAAACCTCTCTTCTAATGGCCACCACCTCCTATAAAGACAAATGTCATCCCAAAATGTCAATATTTTAAGAAATAGAAAATCTCTGAATAGGTTGCTACAAAGAACATTTTTTATGAGGCTTACTTCCCTAATTAGAAGTTAGCAGGGTTTTACCAGAGCAATCTTAAAATGTTTATGGGGGACACTGAATAAAACACAGCCTTATGCTAACAGTGACTGTCTCCCATTATTAGTCATAGCTAGTGGCAAAGTCTGTCCATTATGTTTTGGCATCCATGGATTTGATCCTGATTGTGGACATGTCCTTGTGAGCGTAAATGATGAAGGGAATTTTTTTCTTTTAGGTGAAGAAAGTTGCGTGGCACAAAGGCATCATAACAGCAAAGTAGAGGGATCATCTGGAAGAGGTAAATGCACTTGTCTTCCATAACAGGGGAAGAGTTTCATGAGAAATCTGCGGTGTGTTTAAAAACACTTGTGAGCCCAGCACAGATTTATTAATGGTAGCTGAAATATAAATCAGAAATGTTGCCACAAAACCTCCTCAAAACAAAAAAAATAATGAAAGAAAAAAACCACCAAAACAAAAAAGCCTCACAATCCTTTTTGGTCCACATCAAGTTCTCTGAAGAAACTTTGCCAGAACTGTTTCCTTACAAATATGCTTCTCTGTGTTGTTAGTTTGTCTTCCAACAGCACTAGACAAAAATGCAATGACTCTCACATCTGTTAGGCCATTATTATTTCATGTGTGGGGGTGACATTGCCACTTGATGATGCACGGTAATGACGCATAATGACCTGGTGACGCGAGTGGGCTGGCTTGTTGCTCTCTGTCACTGGAAGTCTCTGCAGCTGTGACTGTTGGGTGAGGAGAAGAAGAGATGCAGCTTTTATTTGCAATTTTAGTGTGACATAGTGGTATAATTTTAAGCGCAAGCAGAATTGTAGAGGTGTCGTCGTCTCAGGTGTTGTCGTCTACTTGTGGGGCATCGAATAAGCTTTGAGGGCATGAGGAGGGCCATATAGGAGGGATATATAGGAACTAGCTGATGATAGCTGAAACCACTAAGCAGACCCAAATAAGCTGTGTAGGATTCTGCATCTCACTTGGAGCTTCAAAACAGAGACCGATGCCAAGTCTGAAAAATTTTCTGTTTCTAGTCTTGTGTGTGTGAAAGAGAAAGGCCCAAGCTTGATCTTGGTACAAGAGAGGAAAGATGTGCGGGTTGTTTGTTTTTTTCTTTAATGGACCTCTTTATAATACCTGAGTGCTGCTTATCAATTCAAAGGGCAATGGTATATTGAATAATAAACATATTCATCTTCTCTTTATTGGGAAGATTGTGGAGGCAAAATATCTCATATTTATTCTTCTGCTGGGTTCTTAAATTTCCCTCCAGTTTTGCACCATACTCTTTGGTCAGGCTAAGTAAGCTGCGCTGCTGTAGTTTTCTCCAATGTGATTTCTACATCTGCTGCAATTTAACTCCATCCTTTTAACCTGTGGAAATGAAACTGCATGCTGTCCCACATGTGACCCCACACAAACCATTTACAACAGTGCCTGTACTCTCCTACCACTATTGCAAAATCTGATATTACTGATATCTTAAAGCACTACTTATTAGTCAATATATATCACCATCATATAAGCTATATTATAATCACAGTTGCTTTTCTCATGGGGCCAATTCCCCTCCTTCCCTGCCACCCCCAGTTCCTCTGGTGGCTGCTATGTAGCGGTTATTGTCTCCTTCTGCAGGAGATGAGGTCTCCAAGGCCCTGGTGGGCTATGACTCCTTTTAGAGTCATTGGGTCCTTTTTGCCACCCTGTCTCCAGTTTTGGATGGAGAAAATCTGTTGCAGTTCTGCTCACCGTGCCATTATAGGCACTGGGCAAACAGCTCTCATTCTGGGTACCCTTTTATAGTTCTGCATGTGAGTGCTCAGTTATTATCCTGCAGCATTTTGATGCCAAGGATTTAATGGGAATACCGTTGTGGGTGTGTGCAGTACCCTGGGTCAGTTCTGCCATAAATAGAGAGGGAGACATCTTATGCCTCCCACATGAACTATTTCTATCCCTTAAGTCCCCCAGACAAAAGTGTTAATTTTCATTTCCAAACTCTCTTTTGCGTTGCTTTTCAGCACTTCTGTTCAAAGGTTACAACATCTGTTTTCTCTGTGGATCCTGCATGAATTGCCTTTATGAACATGATCTCAACCCAAATCAGATTTATTAATAAGAGAAAGAAAAGGAAACTGAAAAAAAGAAAGAAAAGGTTTATTCAACATTTGTCATAAATTTATTTACATTCCTTGTGAGTTAAACAGTTCAGCTGTGTGATAAAAGTAAAAAGAAATACAGGTAGTTTACCTTCCATGAAAACCAATCTTCTCTCTATTCAAATCCCCTGTTACCATGAACTTTCTGTCTAGAGAGAGATGTGAGTATCCCACGTGTTTCTCAGCAGAGTTTTCTCCAGGTAAACATAGAGTAGAAGCTGAATCCATCACTTTCCCTGACAGCTGGCTCATTGAGGTTGTTATCTTAAGCGTGATTAACAGCTGCTTTTCAAATGCTCAATTACCTGCTTCAGAGATTGTCTTGCACAGGTTGTAACATTTCAGCAGAGCAAAAGCTATCCAGGCATCAGCTTTATCAAGTTTTCCTTTACAACATTTTTCCCTTTGAGTCAATTTTTCCTGCGCTAAAAGGATGAACTATGGGCAGATCCCTGGACTCAGCTTAACATTTGTCCAGTCTGAGTTTTGTAGTAAGTTTTTGATCATGTTTACAGGAGACAGGTCAGAGTTGGAAACCCTGAGCTGACCGCCTCAAACTTTCTGATATTTGAAATCTGAAATCAACCTGAGGTCTGAAGTATCTCTGCTGCCATGAAATAACACCTAAAATGCAATTACTCTTTGTCATTGTAACAGAACTTCACCTATTCTCAGAACTCCTAAAATGCAAGAAATAAAGGGAAATGACTGTAAGCATCCACACAACCACAATGTGCGAGTGGCATGAAGATCTGAGCCGCACAGGAAGTGTGCGACTGAATGTACTCTTCACCCACTACCTTCTAAATTGGGTGTGAAGGCAGTGGACTGCTAAAATGAAGATACCTCAGTTAATGATGTTGTCTTGTCCTAGCCTGCCACAAAGTAATAATGCAATTAGGAGAGGCTGTGTGACTAATAAGCAGACTGTCATTGTAGGCTGTGGGAAGATTTTTCTCACCACCTCTCAGAAAACGGAGGCAGTTTTTCTGTGGGGCTGAGCTGAACAAAACTGTGTCCTTGCCAGGGCCAGATGAGAGGCAAAGGGTGTGCGCTAAGACCTGCCCTGAGAGATGTTGTGAGGCTGATGGTGATGCTCTCCTTGGCAGTTTCTTCCAAAGGTCTCAGCCTTATCGACACTGACAGTGAGACCAGACTAGTCGGGCACATGGGTTGGTGGGGAACCACATGCCAGATATTCCTTAATGTCCATTGAGGGGATGTTGCAGGCCTGCTCCCAGCCTGCTGGGCCGCATGCATGGGTGGCTAGGCACCTACGCAGGCAGAGACAACAGCATTTTGCTCCCTGTGCCTCTTACTGACTCTTCAGCTTCCTCTTGAGCATTTTGGTCCTGGCCAGATGCCTTCAGGCATTATGACATTAAAAGGCAATTCCTCACAGCCAACTTCAGCCATCTCAGACTTGGGTGTCTCCATGGTAGTTGTTTCCTCTCTGTCCAACAATGCACTTCTGGTGGGACATTATTCTGTAACCTCATGTAAGCGTATGATGAATCTCTTTCTGCAGACACCTCTCTCTCCCTGTTTGCCTTAGTCAACTAACCTGGACCAGACATGCACTTTCTTGGTGGCTAAGGTCAGGTGAGACAAGAGCCATCACAGGTATTCCAAAGCTAAATCCCTCTGTGAGATTAGCTGCCTTGGATTAGCACCCCCATTTGGAAAATATGAATCATGATTTCAAATGTCTTCAGGGTTTTGGGTTGGGATAACTGCTGCTGAAAGCATGTGCTAAAGCCTCCTCTCATGGGTAGTAAATTCAATGAAGTCAGGCTGAAGACCTGGGTCTTAGCGGTCTTCTTTTTTTGATGAAAACAGTATTCCTTGTTGCTGAGCCTCAAATGAGAAAAAATGGCATTTAGGCACGTCTGCTCCTTGCTTCATATCATCCTCCCCCTGGTGTAACCGCTGTGATTATTTCATTCTCCCCAGTGAGCCTGGGACAAGCAGAAACATGTGGTTGAAATGGAAGCCCAGTGCTGAAGTCTCACCTGTCACGAGAGTCCTGCTGATCCAGAGCAAACCAATTGCTCTTCTAAACGGCTTTGAGCTAGGGAGGGTTTAACGGTGAAAACAAAGCACTCCAGCCATGCTTCTCCCTATTTTCCTAAAGGATGAGGGGTCCAGGCCTTTGTGTGGATCTTTTCATGCAGTTCCATTACTTTTACCAAAGCAAGAGTTGGCAGCTATTTTTATGGGGAAAGCTGTACAGCTTGCACAGTAGTTTAGTTTTTCAAAGCAGTCTAGGGGATTTCAGACACATATCTTCCACTTGCTTTAATACACCCTCACTTTAATGAAAGATATGTGTCTGAATCCCCCAGGCTGCTTTGGAAGTCTCAGCTATAGAGTCTGATTTAAAACCCACTGAGATCAGGTCTCTCCGCTGACGTCAATGGGTTTTGGACAGTCCCAACATGAAGGAGATTTCTTTATTGGTTGTGCCTGTACAAGGAAGAATTTAAGCCAGTTCACATTGACCCATTTTTCATTTCAGGCAGACTTTACTAGTCCTCACTAATGGCCGCAGCCATAGAGCAGTGGCATTTTCCAGGCTGCCCCGTGATGAATGATTGAACAGCAACGAATACAGCGAAGTCTTTAGTGCAATCACTATTAGAAATGGATCAGGGCAGGGGCTAAGGTTGCCTGAGAGACATTCATTGTGACTACAAGGGTCAAACAGATGTCCAGAAACAGAGGAAAGGTTTTGAGATGATAGCTTAAAATAAATGTAAAAGTCAAAAACATGTTTTGCACCCTCTTTATACACAGCTTAGTTTCTGAGCTATTTTTCTTCATCTACTTCTGAAACATCCAAGATTAGCTTCAGTGAGAAAGAGAGGAGTAGGGGACATTGATGTTCTCAGTGGTACAGAAAAGCCTTTCAGGGAAACTGTTTGCTTTCTCTTTCAAGCACCTAAGGTTGAGCTGTCTGTCAGGAAAGATTCCCTGCCAGGTCAGACCAGCAGGGACTGTTTTCATTTGGAAATAGGAAGAAGGAAAAGGAAAGAAGGTCATGGGAAACATGGAGTGTTTGTTTTTCTCTGCATGTGGGATGTGGTCCTCTCTCTCATGTCACTGAAAATTTTCCCTGCTGTTTCTAGGGTCCTAGGACAGCGGCAGTGTTGCCGGTTTCCTCTGCAGTCTGGAGGACGCAGATTTGATGCCCACAAGCTTCCAAACTAAAGGTCTTGCATTCTCTGTAAGCTGCTGGGGAGCATTTGATGTGTTTGGACCATGAAGCATATAAGATTTGAACCTTGTGGGTCTGGGGAGAGCTGCAGGGAGACAGTAAAGGTGCTTCTCGTGTTCCAGAAAATCAACCTGTCCATGGCTCTGCCTGCGGTCACAGCTGAGAGTGTTGCGTGACTGTTGAGCTGCCAATTCATGGGTTGGAGAGTTTAATTAATAATTTAATAGACTAAGTCACCACAGCACTGGGCTTCTCAACTCCAGAAGGTTGCTGAACCTCAGAGGGTAGTTTAGGTTATGCTGAATTTCTTGCCAGATCTTTGAGAAAACCGAGTAGGAGAGTTAACAGCTGCATATTGTAAGAAGCACAGACAAAACTTCCAAAGTTATCTTTTGGATTTTAATTTGCCTTTTTTCCCCATGAGCTTTCCCATTCTGACCACTCAGCCACGCTCATCTAGTGGAAATAACTGCAACAGAGAATGGGGTATCATTATCAGTAGGTATCTGCAGGCTGAGGTCATGGTCTTGTGAATTTAAGCTATGCAAATAGATATTTTCAGAATTCTTCTTGGCTCTGGAAATGTGTTCAATCACCAGGAAATTCCAGGAATCACTTGACAGGTCTGAGTGTGTGGTGCAGAACAAAGAACCTGTATTTCTACGAAAAGATGACAATGTTTTGAACAGTTCTTGTGTTTCCAGGCTTTCCAGAGGGACTTACATTAAAAAACTGTACCTACTTGGGCATTTGATGTTATGTTGTTGAGCCCGTTTTACTAAAAGGAACATGAGTCATTTGAACATCACAAAGTAAATTAATGAACCTGACTGAAACTGGACACAGTTCTCTTCTAAGACAAATGCAAAGTCTGTTCAAACAAGGAGTTCATTTCTCAGCAATGTGTTGTTACTCCATTGATGGTGCACAGAATTATGTGACCACAGAATACAAAGAAGTCTTCCATAAAGTTGGAAAATAAAGGACGCCCATCTTTGGAGAAATATCCGTCTTGGCACGGCCTGCTTCTGTCTGATTGTAATTCTAATGATTCACAGGCAGATATTTTGGGTTTGTGTATGTGTCTGTCTACGTACACACATGTACAGGCTTATATCTATACTTACACACATCTCCCCCACACTCTTATTTAGGAATATGAATCCAACTTGTGATTGCAGAAAAACCCTCACATTTCATGTAAAGCAGTGGTAAGCTGTCAGAGAATGGTGTCATAGGTTGTTATGACAAGTTAGTCAGAAAACTGACGTGCTAGAGAGAAGCAACATATCCATCTGAACATGCTGGAAAACTGACAAGATCATAGTTACATGTCCAATTTGGAAGGGAGTATATAGGCATAGGAATTCTCACTATAAGACTGCTGGCTATGTTACAATATTTCTCCATATACCTATACGATTGTTATAGACAAGTCTCATGTACACTCTAGATTAGCTGTCACAAGATAAAAACTAGTTCTGCTGTGTTGACTTTAACAGAGCTATCCAAATTCATGCCAGCTGATTGTGTTGTACTAAATGTATAAGATTAACATCAAAGTATATCTTATTTATCTTATGTATTTAGGTAGTTATTTTGTAATTCAAGCTATCTTTAAAATCTCGGGGGAGATGTTAGATCCTCTGATCTTTCTGAACTGCCTTCAATGCAAGGACAATATTTACCTGTGTGTCTGGACAACATAATTTGGGTTGTTGCTATAGCATCAACAATCTTGATTCTTTCTGAAGATGTTGATTTGGATGGCTCAGAAAATTGCTCATAATCCATACATATTTTGTCCCTAGATTGAAAAACCTGTTCTTAGTTATCAAAGGCAATTGTTATAATTGTTCTGTAGGTAGGTTTGATATTTGGAACTTTCTCCACACCCCTATATAAACATCACTAAAATAAGTTTTTTTTTCTTAGCTCCCCCAGAACAGAGATGCAACTTTGGTGCATCAGAAGATAGTGCCACTGCTTTTCTTAACGTATTTGTCCCACAGAAAGAAAAGCAACTTACTTTTTTTTTTTTTTTTTTTCATTTCATTTCTGTAGCTGTTTGGTCTAAACCAACACACAGAGAAAAAGCAATAAGATGGACATCAACTGCAGGGAAAATAAAGCACCCACTCATCAATGCTCCCTCATATTACTCTTGCCAGATTTAATTTCAGACTATCCGATTTTTATCCCATCTCAAATATATAATTTCATCTGAAGTTTGTATGGTATTAGAAGAAAGAAGAGCCAGAATCTAACATCTATAGCCAAAGTCTCGTAGTCTTTCTTTCTCATCCTTGTTTTTGTTTTTGTTAATTCCCTTCCTGTTTTTGGAGAAGCAGAGCCATTTCTCAAACAGTATTGCAGCGATCAACTACTTGAGGACTGAGTCATGTGCCAGCATCTGTGCCAAGTCCCTGGTAGGACAGGGAGCTTTTGAACCATCCCATTGCTAATCAAACAATCTGGCGACATCCTGCCAACCCTGTCCTTGTCATCTGCTGCTCACTCTGCACGCACATTCGATTAGCTCGGCATCAGATTCTCCCTGCTGTGCACAAAGTTTCTTTTTCTTTGCTACCAGCTAAAGGAAGCAGGGATGGACTGATATAAAAGTCTTGGCTCATCTTATCTGGCTCATGACAAATATATTCTCAAATTAGTCTTGCAAGTCACTTTTTCCTAACTAGAAATTACTTTCTACAATAGCCTGTGACATATTTTTATTCTGCTTTATATCTTTCTAGCCTACTGGTCTGTTTTTCTATCCCAGGCTCATTTTCCCAGCCTCTTTTTTAGGGTTTGATTCTGAAAAGGGGAACAGTATGCCTTTCGGAAAGTGGTTAAGTAGATGAGCATGTCCCACTGCTTTCGGACCATAGTTACCTGTGTTTTTGAATTTAAGCTTATGGTCAAGTACTAGGTTGCAGTAGGGAAAGATCTGTCCCAAAATGCAAACACTACTAATGGAAGTATGTCATAGAATTAGTTTTCTTTTCCTGAACACAGAGCAGTGGTATCTCCTCTTTTGTGTACAATGGCTCGCAGAAGTTTAGCTACATTTCCACTTCCCTACTCAACAGCTGTCATTCTCTCCTTTCTTCTTCTCACCACAAAAAGCAGCGCAGGAAGAAGATTACGCAAGCAGAAATCCCCTTGGACAACTCAGATGAAGGATGAAGAACTACTGCTCATAAAGCAGGGCTGGAATCATTCCCATGTGCAGGGAAAGGTCAGTGAATGTGAATGCCTGTGGAGAACTCGTCCACAGGGGTTGATAATTTTCAGTGACATAAGACTTCCCAAGAGTATGCGGCAAAAGGAAAAGTGCCTTGAAAAGAAGCAGCTCATTCTGTTTTGGGCTAAGGCCACCTTGTCAAGTTTTGAGAGCACAAACAGGGCTAAAAAAAAATAATCTTTTGATTACATTACTATTAGAAGCAGGCCACATGGGTACTTAGCCTCATGGGGCTGGACATCAGGCATCAAATCAAGTTTCTGCAGCAGTGACTTTACAATAAAAAGGAATAATTTTCAAAACGTAATAAAGGGCTGAATCTTAGAGTTTAAGCCTTCATAATAAATATATGGATTAAGTATTCTTAGGGATCATGGACTTAGACTGCTTTACTGATCCCTAATACTACCTTAGGTAATATAATATGTAGTGACTCAGCTAACATCAGTGTGTACCACTTTGTAGTGGATTGAACCAGAACGACGTGTGTGTGCCACTAGTCGTGTGAAATTCAATATAGCAGAGATTCTGCTAACATTTATTGGGGATAGAAGTCCCTTCCTAATCTTCTCTGTGCTGCACTAGCTGTCATCACCACCACCACAATGAAGTGGTAAGTGATGGTGGCAGACAAGGGTGAAGTCCTTGAGAGGCAAACACTGATTTGTTACTGATTATCCTATTTGTAGACTGCTTTCTCTCTACACACCCTCTTCAGACACTTCTTGTGGGTTATCATAGAATCATAGAATGGTTAGAGTTGGAAGGGACCTTAAACATAATCTAGTTCCAATCCCTCTGCCATGGGCAGGGACACCTGCCACCACAACAGGTTGCTCAAAGCTCCATCCAACCTGGCCTTGAACACCTCCAGGGATGCGGCATCCACAGCTTCTCTGGGAACTTGTTCCAGTGTCTCACCACCCTCAGAGTAAAAGAATTTCTTCCTAATATCTGATCTAAATCTACTCTCTTTCAGTTTAAAACCGTTATCCCTCATCCGATCACTACATTCCCTCACCATCTTTCCTGTACGCCCCCTTTAGGTACTGGAAGGCCGCTGTAACATCTCCCTGGAGCCTTCTTTTCTCCAGGCTGAACATCCCCGACTCTCTCAGCCTGTCCTCATAGCAGAGATGCTCCAGCCCTCTGATCACCTTCATGGCCCTCCTCTGGACTCTCTCCAACAGGTCCATGTCCTTCTTACATTGGGGGCCCCAGAGCTGGATGCAGTATTCCAGGTGGGGTCTCACCAGAGCAGAGTAGAGGGGCAGAATCACCTCCCTTGACCTGCTGGTCACGCTTCTTTTGATGCAGCCCAGGATGCGGTTGCCTTTCTGTGCTGTGAGCGCACATTGCCAGGTCATGTTGAGCTTCTCATCAACCAACACCCCCAAGGCCTTTTCCTCAGGGCTGCTCTCAATCCATTCTCTGCCCAGCCTATATTTCTGCTTGGGATTGCCCTGACCCAGGTGCAGGAATTTGCGCTTGGCCTTGTTAAACTTCATGACGTTTGCACAGGTCGACCTCTCAAGCTTATCCATTTCCCTCTGGATGGCATCCCTTCCCTCCAGTGTGTTGACCATGCCACACAGCTTGGTGTTGTTGGCTAACTTACTGAGGGTGTGCTCAATCCCACTGTCCATGTTGCCGACAAAGATGTTAAACAGCACCAGTCCCAGTACCGACCCCTGAGGAACACCACTTGGCACTGGTCACCACTTGGATATTAAGCCATTGACTGCAACTCTTTGAGTACAGCCATCCAGCTAATTCCTTATCCATGGAGTGGTCCATCTGTCAAATCCGTGTCTCTCCAGGAGAGAGGAGACAAGGATGTTGTGCAGAACAGTGCCAAATGCTTTGCATAAGTCCAGGTAGATGATGTCAGTTGCTCTTTCCTTATCCACCAACGCTGTAACCCCATCGTAGAAAGCCACCAAGTTTGTCAGGCATAATTTGCCCTTAGTGAAGCCATGTTGGCTGTCACCAATCACCTCCTTATTTTCCATGTGCCTCAGCATAGTTTCCAGGAGGATCTACTCCATGATCTTGCGGGCACAGAGGTGAGACTCACTGGCCTGTAGTTCCCCGGGTATTCCTTTTTTCCCTTTTTAAAACAGGGGTTATGTTTCCCCTTTTCCAGTCAGCAGGAACTTCACTGGAATGCCACAACTTCTCAAATAGGATGGATAGTAGCTTGGAAACTTCATCCACCAGTTCCCTCAGGACCTGTGGATGTGTCTTATCAAGTCCCATGGACTTGTGTACCTCCAGGTTCCTTAGATGGTATTGAACCTGGTCTTCTCCTACAGTGGGCAGTTCCTCATTATCTCAGTCACTGCCTTTACATTCTGCAATTTGGGTGGTGTGGCTAGAGCCCTTGATGGTGAAGACCAAGGCAAAAAAGTCATTGAGTACCTCAGCATTGTTCATGTCCCAGGTGACCGGATCTCCCATTTCCTTCCAGAGAGGGCCCACATTTTACCTAGTCTTCCTTTTGTCACTGACATACCTATAGAAGCTTTTCTTATTGCCCTTGATGTCCCTGGCCAGATTCAACTCTATCTGGGCTTTAGCTTTCCTAACTTGACCCCTGGCTGCTCAGACAATTTCTCTGTATTCCTCCCAGGCTACCTGTCTTTGCTTCCACCCTCTGTAGGCCTCCTTTTTGCTTTTGAGTGTGTCGAGGAGCTCCTTGTTCATCTATGCAGGCCTCCTGGCATTTTTCCCTGACATCTACAACCTGGACATCTACTCTAACTTAGAAATGTAGGCTACATACTGCATATATCATAATCTAAAGGGAAAGGGAAAAAATTCGAGACGACAATTCATCACCTTTCAGAGGTTATTCTTTCTGTAGACAATAAAGGTAGTCAAGAACAAAGCGAGGCTAGATGTCCAACCTGTCGACAGCTAGAGTAAAGTCATCTAACTTCTAGGTGCCTGAGCAAAACACATGCTCCATTCACACTGCAGTTTGCTCAGGGTGTCACAGCAGATGCCATACTTTTCAGTGCACTGTCTGTCAGTGTTTTAGTCAGCCACCTGTTCTCTCAGAGTACTTCATCACAGGGTAAACTAGTTCTGTTTGATTCAAGGCTATGGCAGGAGAAGGACTGTAATGTACAGAAAATCAAGTAAAAAAAATTCCTTCTGGGGACTTTAAAATAATGGGGCAAGAGTATTTGCAAGGAAATCAAATGAATAGAAGGCAATGTATCCATAATAAAGCCGTTACTGGAAAGAATAAGACCACAGATTTTCTGTCTAAGTTGGAACCCTTCAAGTACAGCTCTCTTTTGCCTTCTGTTGAATCCGTATCTTGCAAGGGGACGTTGGTTCATTTTTCCGTGTTACCTACATGCTTCACAGATGGGGAAAAAAAAATCCAAACCCAAACTAACTAAAAGGAAGGAAAAAATCCCTAAAATTCTTGAAAAGACTGAGCCGTCACAGAGAAATCTTGAGCTTGGTCAGTAAGTTTTCCAGCTGCTGGAATAGGGAAGCTGCGAAGGCCACTGAAGACAGAAGAAAGGCCTAAGCCTACTGTGGGCTGTAGCTAACCCTACTGTGGTAAGCACAGATGTGGCATTGACGCCAATTGCATGTTACAGTTCCTTGGGCAGAGGGTCATTCAGTGATTTCCCACCCAAAATTCCCTTTTTACAGTTGCTCTGTACCTGCTCTTTTAGTTGGACCATTTAATGGATCCGTTATTACAGAGTTGTAGGTGCAGCAGTTGCATGGGAGAGTCAGTAACTTCCAGCCCAGGAGAGAGGCAACATCCTTTTGAGGCAGGACAAGCTTTCAGGCAGGGAGCAGTTGGTGGGAAATCACTGGTGTTCATTGGTCACAAAGGGGAAAAAAAGGACATCTTGCTTTACTGCAGGTACAGACACATAAAACTGCTGCAAGGCTGTTTAATGGTATAGTCCTCCACAGCTGGGAAATGCCAGAGCTCAGTCATGAGCCATTTTACAGCCTTCAAAGATTACTGTACTCAAAGTATTGTTTAGAGTTCAGCTTGATCAACTGTTTCATACCTGGGATCTTTCGCAGACAAAACAGGAAAGAACTGTTATGGCTTTGCTCCAATGTCATCCACACTGGAAATCTGCTGAGGCACAGCTATTTTAGAGCATATGAGCTGGAAGCTTTCCCATGAACTAAACAAGCAGTCTTCAATTTGCATGAAAATAATTAGGGGGTTGGTGTCATAATTAATTTCTGTGTTGCGCATTGCACTTATTATCTCTGCAGGTACTCTGTACAGCCTCTTGACAATATAGTTGATTTCTAAGTATTACAGTAAGTTCCTTTCAGGTGATATAATATGGCAATTCCTCCCTGAATCGTGGTGAATCTGGATCTATGACTACGTTCTCCTACACTGGGACTGTTTTACCTAGCTTTTTATGACTCCTAAAAGCAGAAATTGCAAATACCTTTTCCTCTACAGTGATAAACAGAGGATAACTCTTATGATGAAGGAAGCTGATAAAGTATTGGGCTTGGAATCTGTATTTGAATTGGAGGTGACATTCTTTGGCTGGAATCTTGTGAGGGCAAGATGGGGCTTAATGTTAACTCTATAAATAAAAACCATAGAAGGACATGTACGTATATTTGTAGAACAGGCAAGCAGCTTTTAAAAACACCTCTCTAGAATAAAAACCTTGAGACTTGTAGTTTCAGTCATTCAGCTAATAATGAGAGTGACTGATTTAGCTGAGAGCTCAGAGGAGAAAATCACTGCCATTTGATGGTTTTGCTGTTTGTCAGCCAAGCTGGGATAAATCCCTCTGCGAGCAAACAGGGCTATGGTGTATGAATGCTGCTCTTCCTCAGCAGGCTCAGCTGAGGGCACTCATGGCAGATCTGTCACAGGGTAGGAGCGGGCACACAGCCAGGTGCTGAGGATCTGCTGACACTGTTTTTTTTTTCTTGTGGCTGAGCCCCAAGTTGCTCTCAAATCACAGCATCTTTCTCAGAGCACCCCGTTTCCACGCTGGACCTCACCTATTTTGAGATGACAGTGAGGGAGCCCTGTGTTACTGATCTGCCTGAGTGTTATCACGGTTTCTTATTCAGCGAAAGGGAAAATCCAAGAAAAAGCTATCGTTGAAAAATCTGTTCATTTCTAAAGAAAAATATGGAGATATATGAAGGGGAACTCCTGATACAAAGCCCACTGAAATCAGAGGGACTCTTCACACGCTTCTGAGATTGCTGGGTCTTATGATCTCAACTGTTGCTATACCTTTGAGTATAGCAGGCACGTTCAGACCAGCTATCTGTTTACTGGGAGGACTGTCTTCCCTTAAGCTTAGCTGGCTAACTCCTATCTCAGGGAAAATATCACCCTGTCTAAGGTTACCTGTGCATCCTCATAGGAGGACTCCACCTTGAGTTATACTTTGGCTCCTTTCTGCACTGCATTTCCTTGCAAATAATAGAGACCAATGCCCCTGTAGAGAAAACATGGTGTCTTGCTTTCTCTGCCTACAGTGTGGTATGTTCCTGGCAAGTGATAACACATTGAATACATTAAGCAGCCTTATAAGGTCATTTTTTGGTAGCTAAATTTTGTTGCAGTTTGGATCATTAAGCAATTCTCCATGTAGCGTTGTCTTAAAAGAAAACACATTAAAAGGCTATCAAAATTGCTGATATCACATTTGTTATCTGAAAATAATGGCCATCACTGGAGACAGAGCTGTAGGATTTTGGCAAATTAAGCTCACAACTAGCAGTGAAAGCCACGTGTTTACTGAGGACCTACTTTTAAAACTTGGTTTATAGAAGTAAATTTCTCTATGAATTTCAAGCTTGCAATGATGGATAAATGTAAAACATAAAGCCCGGTGGTAAGGCCAAGTTTCCCCCACCAGAATCCTGTTTTTATGGAAGCAAGGAAAATGCATCATGATATTTCCACAACTTTAGGAAAGTTGCTTTCCCAAATTTCAGTTGTTTTATGTTTGCATATTTGTGGAGTGGGAGGGGATGGCCACAGCTCTCAAGGGTTGTTTCTTCTATGCGTTTCTCCGGTTCCTTTTTGAAACCATAAACTTTTAGCACCCACTAAAGCATATCCTGCAGCAAGGAGAGCCATAATTCTGCATTGTGTGAAGTATATACTTTTCTTTGTTTTAAACCTGCTTTCTGTTAAGAAACTATAAACACCTCTTAGTCGGTGTTTTGCCAGAGCCAAACCTTTCTTATGCCACACAAGATTTAACAGACCTCTGTCATACAGCACCTTCTTCCCCTCATTCATCTCTTTTCCAGACTAGGCACCAAACCGATATACTCCTTTTTCATGTGTAAACTACCGTACGCCTCCATAAAAGAACTGACATTCTGTGAAATTACCCAGGTGAGGGCGAGTTCAACCGTAAACAATGTGGTACGTATCCAGAGAACCTTATAAATGTTACAAACATAAAACAATAAATTGTCTATGCTCTCATGTGAACAATTAGCCATGTCTTCTGAGTAAGATGAATATTGTCTAGAGGAACTTCTGCATAGTTTTCTGTGACTCTTTTCTGGGTTTGTGACTGTCTCACAGCTACCATGGCTGTCTAGCTGGAGAGACTAAGCCACGGGCAGCACTGGGATCCCATGTGAACTGAGGGCGAAGGTGATTTTACCCATGGTGAGAACTATGCTCACAGCTTCATAACATGTGCAAGACACACAATCTTGTGGCTGTCACTGTAGACATCAGCAACTTGTCTGATTCTCCAGAGTCAATAGGCTATCGGACCTGCTCTTTCCAGCTCCTCTTCCCACAGAGCCTGAATGAGCCATGCTGGTCTCATGAGGAGCTCCACAAACTTTTCTTTCAGTGGACTACTCCTGTCTCCTAACATTTCACCTTTTGTTGGCTGTCATTTTACCGACTAGTTGCTGTAGAGTTTCTCACCCTCTTGAAGTACCTACACTCAAGAGACCTCCCTGTTGCAGTTTGGGCCAGACTGGCCACTGAAATGAATGACAAGGTGCTCTCTTTTACTTCTCTCCCCTTCAGAGGAGGGAGACCATCTCCCTTCAGGGAGAGAAGGATGAGAGAGAAAAGAGACTTATGAGTTTAAAAAGAAACTAAACTACTTTAATGAAAAAATTAAAAAAATAATAAAAAGAATAAATAAAAAGAATAATAAAAAGAAAATAATGAAATATCAAGCTCCCAGGGTGATGATCACATCACTGGCAGGCACTGGGAATGTCCCAGACTGGACTCAGTGATAGACAGGAGCTGGATTCTGGATCTGGATTCAGGAATACTGGAATTGGGATCAAAGGCAGATGAACAGACAGAGTCCTCCTTGGACGCCAGCTTTTATGCTGAGCATGAGGCAGATGGGATGGAATACCCTTGTTGGTCAGTTTTGGGTCACCTGTCCTGTCCGCTCCTCCCCGCAGGTGTGACCCCTCTACGCTTTTCCGCTTCCGACCCTCCAACGGGGCAAATAACAAAGTTGGCTGCCCTTGGGTGTTACAGCAATAAGGATAAGCAAGAGCCTCTCTGTATACCATTCCTTGGTATAAGTTATAAACAATCAGGCCTTATCACTCTGGAAGCGGCTAGTGACTGAAAAATATGCTGTTAATTTCAGAGAGTTCAGTTAGTTAGAAGAGGCTTAGCTGAAAAGCAAAATTACTGAACAGAAAATTGGTTCTGTTTTACCGCAAACCAGGACAGCTCCCTTACAGCAGGTCCAGCAGAAGGAAGCAGATACTCCTCTGTCTCTAAGCCAACACCTCTTCAGTATAAAATAAAAATATACAACTAAAGTGTGAAAGGACTGGATTGGAAATTCTAGTGAGAGGCTATAGCTTGTAGCTCTGTGTTTTACTCTTAAATACCAGTCACTGAAATGCAGCCACTTCTGGGACAGAGAGTGAGACCCACTCAGCGCCCTGCTGAACCAGAGCAGGTGGGATAGACAGCTAGATTAGTAATAATAAGACAAACCCTCATCACAGAGACCTGTGAGGTGCTGCAGAGCTTTTTATAGCAGCAAAGAGAACTTTAAACCTTGTTGAGCCTGCGTGTCTTTCAGTCAGTGAACGTTTAAGCTGCATGATATTTGACATTGCTTTCTGTAAACACGTAAAGGATCAGCCAGATGCTTTTGAGGCTGGAGCCTAAAATTCTGGGGTGTTTAGACCAGCTCTTTAGCCCTATGAGCCATTGCTTACTGCTACAGGCACTGCAGAGGTTTACTTTTTTTACACTCTCAACAAGTGCACAAACACAAACAAGAAACTTTCTACTTTTTACACTTCCCATGAAAAAGAAAGTGAGAGTCAGGAAAATCCCCATGCCTGGGCATTAAAGAAACCCACAATGTGCTTTAAAATGCATTTTTGCTGTTTTGAACCTCTCAGGGCAGCTCTCTTCTGCAAATCTCATCTCTGTATATGGATAATTCTCTCTCTGGTGTTCATTCCTACTTTACATACTTTTATAGGAGATGGTCTCTGGATGTACAGATCTCAACTATGACTCAAAGCAACAATGACAACTGTATAAAATCCTGCAGATTAAACAACAGTGATTTAATTTGAAAGCATCTCAGGTCTTGCTGAGCAGCTGAAGAACTGAAAGGCCAGAAGGGTGCAGGTGGAGCTGACTGTCTCAAGACTGCACTCTAGATTACAGCTATCATGTGGACCATAAAGAATGACAGCCGGTAAACACATCACGTACATCATTCACCTAGGAAGAAGTTTGGTTCAATGTTTTATGAAGAAGAAAAAAGGTTGCATCTAATACCCATCAGAGAAGAAAAATTTTCCCTGAAGTGATTTTAGCAGAAAAGGTCCCCATTCAAACTTTTCCTGTAGGAAGTAGGGGGTTTGTCCTTGGGAATAAAAAAAGAGTAAGTGAAACTTTTCTTACTTTCTTTAATTGTAGAACAATTTTCTAACAAGTAAAAAGCTGAAAAATAGTCAGAAGTTGATGGACAAGATGCTTTCTTTTTGAATGTAACATCATCACTTTTAAGTAACACCAAAGGAGGAAGTGTTACTTTAAAAGTGAAAAGTAGCACTTAACCATGAAGATGCTACTCTCACCTATTCTGTGTTACAGCTTTTATAATGATTTTTAAGTGGAAAAAATAGTGAAAAAAATGGCCTTCTGAAAACGAGAGTATTAAAATAGTAGTGTTCTGAACAAGAAAAAAAACACCTTTTCCTATAAAAACGCATTTCAACAGGTGATTACTCTGGCAAGAGCATGATGGTATTAAAGCAGTATTTTGGACTTGTCAGAAGGGGATCTAGTTCAGTTTGCAGTATTAATATCATCGCTGTTGATCATTTTCCTCCTGAAAAAGAATGCACAAAATGTAGAACTAAACTCTCTGCTCTTTCATGGCTCAGCATTATAAAGGCATAAAGGCAAAATTGGCCAAAGATCCAGTCCAAAGCCCATTAAAAATCAATGAAATCTTCGCAATGGGCTTCTAGTGTAGGTTACCTCCCCACTGACTATAAATAAAATTAATCTGTCAGGCAGCAATAATACAGTGATATAATTAACTTGCTTAGAATACAATCACTTTAACTTTCATTAAAAGTGATGAGTTTCTTTCAATTACCTTGCCAAGATGCATTTTGTTGTTGTTTGCTTGTTTGCTGTTGAAAAAATAAATAAATCCTTTTTTGGTTAATTTCCCCCTGGACCGGTGATTGTTGCTGTAATGGAGTCTGACTTCCAGGGTCATGGTTGCAAATGTAGTGACAAATAGGGACATCTGTAGAATGGAGAAACAACAGCCATTTTCTTAGGGGAGCCAGGAGCATGCACATTTCACCCAAAAGTTAATGAGAACTCGATGCAATATTGATTCTGCCTCAACAGCTATATGGATGGTAAGCCGGTATTAGAGTAAGAGATCACACAAGTTTTCCAAACAGAGATGAATGGGCAGGTGAGGGGCAAACACAGGCCCAGAGTCTGGGGAGACTATGACTTTGGACCTCTTTGTGCTGAAAAGCTCCCTGACAGACAGGCTGTTGTCTTGTACCTCAGGATTTCTCTGGGATTTGGAAACTCAGTATTTCTCATTGACTTCTCAGCGCCATGGTCGAATTGTGCCTTCTCTTGGGGCAGGGACTAGCAATGAGCAGCGACTGCCTCCTCTGCTGCAGCCTTCCTTTCTCACCAGGCTCCCAGGCCGCTTTTGACCGTCTCCTTCTGACTTCTTTCCAGCCCGAATCTCACATCTGACCAGGATGACAGGGAGGTGGAGACGTTTTCTCTTCTCCTAAGCACACGATGCTTCTCGCTTGCACGTCTTAATGGAAGTTACAGAGAAGAGCTACACTGAGCCACAGCAGAGGAAAAAAAGAGCATTAAATAAAGATGAGACTGTACCAAGTGGAGCTATGAGGAACTTGGCAGGTTTGTTTCCCGCAGGTTCACATGAGCATCTTCAGCTGTGATCCACTGAACAGCTGCCAAAGTCAGTAGTCATGGGCTGTTTCAGCCTGGGCTACAGAGGAGGTGAGGCCAACTGGAGTGTGAATTTTCCCTGCATTCACTCCCTGACACATTTGTATGCACATTAAGGTATACATTCCTCTCTCCTTTCTTTTACTTTCCAATCTCTTTCCTGAAAATTTGAAAGAAACTCCACAGTTTTCAATTGGAGACAACAGTCAGAGGGAGGATATAGTCAGCTTTCAGAGAGCCCTGAGCAAACTAACCACAGATATTTCTTCATTCTTTGAAAGTCTAAGGCAGGAGATGTTTGAAAGTATGAAGGTCACAAAGAACAGTCACAGAAAAGTCACAGTACCGTGTCAGACTATATAGTGATACTAACAGTTGGAAAAAGGTTCAGATGCACCCTTAAGCAGAAACATAGGGCTAAATAAATAATGGTCTTGTAATGGACAGACTGAAGAGTCAGGGGAGGAGTTTTGTTTGTGTTGAACTGGAAGAATTTAGAGAAATGGAGCAAAGGAGGAAAAAAGGATATATATAATTTTTTAATCTGGGTGAACCTATTCTGTTTTCACATTATTTAACAGTTATGTTAATAGTAAAATGTAGTTTAATCTTTAATGGGGTAAAAATGCTATTGAGAAGGCAAAGAAACAGAAAAGTTCCATTTTGAGAAAGCTGACATAAGATGTGAAGATGTTCCTGACGGTTGTTCCTTCCTGCCCCTTCTTCACCCCCAAAATATGCCACATGACACATTCACCCAAACACCTTCAGTTGCTCTGGAAATCTATTTTTAGGTTAAATTTCTACTCATCTGAGAGGGCTTGCTGAGGTCCCTCAAACCTAGTATTGGCTTCTGCTTTGTTCTTCTACATGGCAAGCTCTCCGTATGGTGGGCAAGCCCTCCAGTGAGTAGCTGGTGCCTTACTTGTCCCTTTAGAGGGACAATTTGGTCTCCTTTGTTTGGCCAGATCATGCTTTGGCTGGTACCTGCAGACCACTGAGCTGCCTAGCACAGCTCTTCCAAAAGAAAAGCC
The DNA here is from genome assembly GCA_008921705.1 of Burhinus oedicnemus. NCBI lineage: Eukaryota > Metazoa > Chordata > Aves > Charadriiformes > Burhinidae > Burhinus > Burhinus oedicnemus. The sequence goes on from VFFE01007601.1 coordinate 1,269,393, forward strand.
CAGGCATTGAGCATTGGTCCATTTTTGTAGGTGTGAAGCAGCAGAGAGGGTACCTGTGTCAGGAGAAAAGATTAGGAGTATCTTTGTCTAAAAAAGTCAGGAAGTCTTCACAGATTTCACTTTTCAGCCTCATGCTTGCAGGAACCTTCACTTGGCAGGTCCAATTTAAATAGCTCCTTACTTTGTTTCTTGTCCTTTCTGGTCCTTGCTTTGTGGTTGCTTTGAGTCCAGCTCAGAAGGCGGCACCTGTTTTGCAGTGACATCTGTTAAAGCTGGGATAGTAAGACCAGCTGGCAGAAGTAAGCAGAAGCCAGGGTGAGTGGGCAATAACACTTTGCTGCCCTTGTAGATACTTGTAAGCAGGGTAAATGATACTGTTCGCCCTTTAAACTCTGATTTAGGTCTCTTCTGTTTAGGGTTCCCTTAGGATTTCTTTCTTCATACTGTGCGATCTTTAATGTATGTGACGGTTGGCAAGGAAATGCCTTGTTAAATCTGGCTTAGTATTCAGCAAATATCCAAAGGGCTGAACGATACCCTAATTAAAACCTATTTGCCTCAAACTTTCTCTATATGCATCAGCTTTCCTCTGTGACTGCACTGTATCCCTTGGCACCATCTCAGATGTTATCCCACCCCGTTCCTCCTGCTGCGTGCATTTTGCAGGGAGTAGCAGGACTTTGGACTCCGAGCTCCCTTGACCCACAGGCTCAGTAAACACAGGACTTCTCACTGCTGAGCTCAGAGTCACGAGCGCAAACGGCACCGGGCTTGCAGCTTGGGGCGAGGTAACCAGAGGACGAGGGGTCATCGTTCTGCTCCAGGGCAAAGCCGGTCCCCGCGGCAGAGCTGTGAGCAGAGGGTGCTCAGGGCTGTGAAGCCACTTGCTGTGGGGCACTTCATGTGAAACGTGCCTGTGAGAGGAGGTGGTTTTTGTTTCCGGGTGTGGGTTTGGTGATTTGAGGTACCAGACGGGCACGCCTGGGCCCCATAGACATGGCAAATCCTACATGGGGTTTAGTAGGTTCTGGGTATGGCTTGAATGCATGCAGGATCACTGTCCTGTCTCAAATCCGTTTGCACCTGCTGTGATTTAATTTGCGTCTTTATTGTAATAACTTTAAAAAAGCCCAAACAACCCTCTTTCCCCAATATTTAAGAGGGTCAGGAGAAAGGGAAAGCTGAGGCTGTGGCCTGCCATGAGGACAGAGGTGTTGTCCTCCCAGTTCTCTGGTATGTCCTTTCATCCTTTCTTTTCTCATGCTTTCATGTGGAATTGGAACGGGCAGAAAGCACCTTTCCACCAAGTGCCTGGCATGGGGTGGTACAGATGAGTACGGTTTCTCAGCATGGCAGCCACCCACGCTGTGGTAATATATAATTAAGGACACTAACAACGGTGGGAGCTGTCTCTTGCTCCCAGCCCAGGATTAATGTCAGAGAGGATTGTATCATCACCGCTTTCAAGTCATCAGCCCCTGTCAACTCTCACGGGCACCTGAAGACTGCATTGCCCTCCTCGTGCTTTGAGGCCTTCAGGATTTGAAAAAGAAGCTCAGAAATTATGTCCTTTATTTAAAAACTTTCTTTTCCACCAATTCATTAAACATTATATTAAAAAAATAGGCTGTCAGAAAAATAATCCGACTCGCATGAAGTCTTTAGGCCAAGTGCTAAAATTAAGTCATGACGTAAACAATACTAAAATGGAAGGTATATTGGTTTCATTGTATAACAGATTTATCTAGATATGTATTAATTCACCATTCAGGCACTGCTGTGTAGTATGTCCTGGGAGATCTCTTTCCCCCAGCTAAGTTACAGACTGAAATTTAACTAAAATGCTTGAGAAGAAACTGCTGGGGAGGCAATTTCCTACCAATATCTCCAACTTGGCACCCCAGAACACATTAGCTTTCTACTCTTGTGGTTTGCACACACAAATTACTTCGTTTTCTAAGACTGACAGATTAGCGGAAAAAACATTCAGCTTTTGCTGAAAAACAGTAAATAAGGTTTGGGTCTAGTTTCCTTCTGGGAAAATCCACACAAAGCATTATTTAATATTTTGTAGATTAAACTACATGTACATAATGGGCTGTGGGGCAGGTTTAGCTCCAGGTGCTCTGCAGCCACGCTTGGCAACCAGCCTGATCTCTTAGGAGCCTTCCCTTTGCCAGAGCTGCTGTGGGGCGGAAATTTAATTTTTTCCAGTCAGCTTTATTTTCTACGCAATTATTTTCTACTTTAGTCTCAGAGTGTTCTTTGCTTAAATTACAACAGAAGATACGCTTAAATCTCTTCCATGATTCCCTTTTTAGTCCTGTCCTGCTGTGATTTACTGGACGCTGTTAAACACAAATCTCTGGCTGGGAAACCCAAGGCTGAGTGTTTGAGCAGAGGACAATGGTGGCTGAGATTTTATCGGAAGGGAGCCTGTCTTGTTTCAATACAGCTCATACTTTAAGAGTGCTTGCCACCTCCTGGTTTGAGAAAGGATTACAATTGTTTAACTCAGGCGTATTGAGGAAATCGACTGTAAAAATGCTGGTCCTGGTCCTAATCCCCTTGAAATGGATGAGAGATTTTCAAGATGTCGTAATGCCTATTGGAGAGTTTTGAAGTGAAAGGATGGATTTTTTCTTTTAGTGAGAAGGACACAGTGACATCCGGTAAGAAACAAACAAAAAGCGATCTTTTACATGAAATTGTTGGAGAGTGCCCTTTAAACATTATGTAAAGTATTCAGGAAATATATTGAGAGCAAGAATAATGAAAAGTTAATCTTATAAGTGAAACAGGTACAAATCCTTCAAAAGGAAAAGAACTTTGAAGTTGGGAATTTTTTTCTCACAAAGCTGTTTGCAGATTTTGACCAGTCTGAGACACTTCCATTCAATCTTGTCAGCTGTCAGCAGTCTGCCTGATTTCAGTGATGCCACTTAAGAGTATTATATGTGCTATTTGTATGAGAGAAGGATGTACATTATCTCTAAAAAAGCCACTTCATGATTATGGGTACTCAAATAATATGAATAGCATCACTACCAAAAATCAAAGCATACCTCAGCCAGTCATCTGCAATTTAGCCAGAAGAAAGAGTTCTACAAAACATATGTATTTCATGAAGGTCGGTACATGCTTATTCTAATGGATGTCACATTTCCCTGGCTTCATGTAATTCATACTTAATTTCAGATGCCACAGTGCTGTCCAAAAAAATCATTTATATTTAATTCTACAGAGATCGTAATTGAAGGCACCAGAGTATCTGAAAGCATTCCAGCAGTGCGTGAAGCAATGTGACTAACATATGCCATTTGTTTGTTCAATTTGTTCCTTCCCAGCAAGGGACGAACGGGCAGTGAAGCAGTTCTTTTTGTGTGTGCGTTTTTATGACACACACATAGAATTACATTTATATTGGAGAAGGCAGGTCAAAACCAATATTCTTCACACAGAGAGAACGGCAGTGAAGTTTCAATGCTCCACAGCTCTTGGCAGTTCATATAAGGATTTTGGCCAAAAAATGGTTGGTTGTTTTCTTGGATCTAACTTGGCCTTGCACATCTTCACACTGCAGCATAGTCCTTGTTTGTCTTTGTTAATTAGAGCAGACTTTGCTGTACCCCACCACCGAGCACTGCTTGAATGATGACTGTAGCCACAGTGAGGTGAGCAGCAGCCATTTGTTGGGGATGATCCACTGAGAAGATGTGGGAAGAGAAGCTGAAAATTGGAGGAAAGCCGGCAGGTGTGGAACAATTCAGTGACGTGTTGGAGAACTCCTTGCTGAGGATGCCGTACCTCTGTGGATGCTAGAATCTACAGACAATGCAAGAAAGGACTGGAAAAATAAAGAGAAAGAAGTTATGGCTTTTGGGCTGCCCCGCCATTGCTTTTATGCAGAAGGGAAGAGCTGGGGATAAAAGCTCTGCCAATTCTTTCTGTCCATCACATGAGGGCAAAACAGGGTCAGAGCCAGCGAGAACAAAGGAAGAAAAAGGAAAAAGAGGTCTCTGAGGCACAAAGAACCATTTCTGCACCTTTTGTATTTTGCAGCCAAAGTTCACTTACTCCCAGGCCTTCACCTGGGGCAATGTTCAGAGTTCCAATAACATCTTGAGGATGAGAAGCCCAGAGGCTAAAGCACAATTGGCTGAAGAAGGAGCTGGCTGCTGACCCAGGCAACTGAGTGATGGCCTTTCTCAGTTTTGCCTTAATCCCTCACAAATCATGGCCAGGACCGTTTTGGAGCTGTGAGGTTTTAGCAGGGCTTCCCTGACCAAGAGGTGCATCAGGTTTATGAAAAGTGAGAGCAACATATCCAGGCTAATTTCTCCCTCTCTCCCTACCTGGATGAAAAATCACAGCTGTTCATTCCCAGGCTCTCTTGACAGAGCTCTAAAATACGTGGGGCCCAGAAGGAGTGTAGGTTTGATGCTAGAAATTTCCTCCTGCACAGCCTGCTGCTGTGTATCGCAGTGCCGATAGCCAGGAGAGCTCTGTAGCAGTAGGTGTGAAATGGGTCTCTCCCTCCCTGTTCAATGCATAAATCAGCTTGTTGTGTCTTTGCACTGGTCGAACCAATTGTCTTGCCTTCTGTTCACCCATATGAGAATTACTGATGGGAAACTGTGGCAAACATGTTAATTTAAGAAGCTTGTTTGTCGTGTCTCAAGCTCCATTCATTTGCCAAATGAAAACAGGGTACATTTTTCACTGAATATTTAAGTTGACTCTCAATAACAAATCTGGCTGGCCATGTTATAGACAGCACAGTTATGTTTGAGCCTTCACTGACTGTGCATTTTGTCAATTCAGGAATTAATTTTGCTATCCAAGGGGAATCAGATACCGTGACTACACCAATGAAAGCTCTTTACAGGTCTGCAAGGTCTTCAATATCACAGCAGACTCTATCCACAGAAGACTAAGAAACAAATTCATTTGCCTGAATTAATATTTGTACCATCCAGAATGAAAAAAAATATATTTGGAACATGAATAAGCTCTGATAATGACTAAGGTACCTGTACATTTTACAGCATTTTGGTTTTTTTCATTCTTAGGATTAGTTTGCTGATTTTTCAGCTTTATTCACATGAATAATTTTTGCTTGGTAGATCACTTTATAACCATTTTTAGAGTATTGTGGAAACAAAATTTCATTTTTCTGTCTGGTCACAAGTGATACAGTATGTATTTGTTCATTATTTGGTTGAACATAATCCAGATTTCGCAGTGCATGCATTTGAGGACAATGTATTTAAAATTCCCTCTTGGCAAATGTTGTTTTAATACTTTCTTAAATAAAGTAGTTTCCATGGATGTTCCTGCCAATACACTTATTCACTCAGATCTTTGGGCTTTATCCAAACTGACCACTTATTTGTCAGTCAAAATGGACAGATGCAGGCGGTCAGCATTTTCTGGGGTCAGGCCATAAAAAAAAAATTTTAGCTTCTAGCTCTTTCCATGCTGTTGAGGGTGTTTTTCATTTTGAGCACGGCTGATTCTACAGCTTCAAAATGACATTTTCAGAGGACAAATCCTAAAACTCCTGTAGAATCTGTTGCATTTCTCAGCACATGTGAGGCAACATGAGAGGAGGTACCACGACATGGTGAAATACCATTCCCATTAAAGGAAGGAATGTAGCTGAATTTTTCTTGCCATGCCATTAACAGCTGAAAAAAAAAGGCCCAAGGTACGTATGCCAATGGATGGTGCCAAACGCATGCAAGCTTTGCTTGAGATACCTGTTATCTGAAGACTTCTGCCTGCTGTAACATATCGCAGAGCTAAAAGGATGATTAAGTCTAAGTGAGCGCAGCCATAAGCCAAAAGCTTCCAGATGAAATAATGCTCTCTCTCATAACAGAAGCAATTACGATGTAGCTGTCTGTATTGCATTTAACATTGCTACTAAAAGGCTGCGTGGCTCTCAAGTACATGAGTGATAGCAGCTGAATTTTCTGGGTAAAGAGGAGTTTCTGCTGAAGACATCCTAAAGCCTTTGGAACTTCACAGGAAGCCAGAGAACATCCACGCAGTCACCCAGAATAGGTGTTTTGGGTGTGAATACTTTGCATACATACAAACTATGTATTCATGCCTTTCTTTATACATACATAAGCACATATGGAGAGAAAGATAGAGAAAAACCACTCTTGGTATCATCTGGCTTTATCTCTAACGTAAATCTCTACTTCCTTGAGATGGTTGAAAAATTCTGTTCATACGTCCTCTATTTTGGACATAAGATGAATTTTCATGAGAAAGATCTTCTTTTTTTTCTCCGTAAAGCAAGCCCAGAACTGATAAACAGATGGCTTGGTTTGGTTGGTTTTTTTGTGGGTTTATTGTTTGTTTGTTTGTTTGTTTATTTATTTATTTATTTATTATTTTAGTTTTCAGGAGGGAGTAAAAGATATTCATTTTTCCCTCAGTTGAATCCAAACTATTTTTTGTTTTTTCAAAATTGTGAAATTTTTTTGATGACAGCTAAAAAAATGAACATTTTTCAGCCACCTCTACTAGTTGCCTCAGTGTGTTCAAGTGCTTTGCATAACTGTTAGCAATTTACAGGAAGATCAAATTCTTCATGACATGACATGTAGATACCAGCGTCATGCTTCCTACACTGCCTACATCATGAAGTGATGTGGTCCAAGCTTCACCGTGCCCTGCTCCTCCTGACCTGAGTGAGTCAGATTGTGAAACATGAGTCCATGCTGGGAACCAATGCTCAGAAGAATTCTATGAGATCCACATTTTTACAGACATAAGGCTGTACTAGCCAAGTCTTCCCCCTCAGAGCTATGCCAGAGGTCTTAGCGTTGCCCAATAAATTAGTATCAGGCTCATAATTTGGTTTGGAGCCCTCAAGAAGTAGAGAGGTCACCACGTCTCAAGACAGTTAATTAGGTGATTAATTGCCCCCACCACTTAAGCAAACATTGTAATTTATTTCTCACTAGACTATGTTTGGTTCGATATACTTTTCCAGATTCAAGAGACTGCTTTCTACACTCCAACTGTAGAAAATACTGCTCTGAGATAGTCCCTCTAGGCAGGACTTCCTAGCTGTTTCTGAGACTTGATGTTATATCTCTGTAAAATGTTTTCCTATGTGATCTGGATCTACAGGTCAAGATAGGTTTAATTTGGGGATCTTTTGCACAGCATAGATCTGCTTTTTGTGTAAAATGTATTGCAGAATTAAACTCAGCATACTGTAAAAAGTGAGCTTACAAATCACAAAGTTATTCCCTGTTTTCAGCTCTTTCTTCTGTTTATATAAGCCAAGAATCATAGAAAAGCAGAATTGTATTTCAAGAAGTGAAGGCACCACCTTCAGCTGTAACCTACATGATTCAAAAGGCATTTGTGAAACCCATTCTTAAAGAGACTTCCCATGATCATATCACTTTGTTGAGCAGTTACGCTCATTTGTTTCTTGAATATAACTCCTAAATCCTTTTTCAGGATCCCTGTTTTCCATAACATCATAACATACCATTTTGCAGCAGGGTACCTTGAAGTTTTTTGAGTAGGCCAAATGATAACCAAATCCCTCTGTATCGTCATCTTGTCCTTATCTTTACTTAACGGGCTACCAGGCTTTGTCCATACTTAAAAATGACTTTGTACTTTCCCATACTCCTTGATGAAATGTGTACAACAGCATAACCCTGAGGCAGAATCCGTCCCAGAAAACCTGCCCAAGAACTACACTTTTTTTGCTAATGAGCTCCTATTGATAGATCTCTTTTAGGATTTGTCAATCACTTCTTTGTCCATATATTGTATTTTTCATTGGTTCTGATGTTTAATCAAACTTTGAGGCAATTCTATTTTAAACACTTCAAAAAAATGCAATGTTATAGATTAATAGAAAGTACAGCTGGGGGAAACAAAGGGATAATCAATTCTTTCCCATACCCCCAGGCAGGATCAGCTGTACCAGTATCTCATTCTAAGAATATTACAGTTTCAGAGATACCTTTATCATCCAGCCTTGCATCCTCGTCAAAGAACAAATTAGATTTTGTGTGACAAGACCTCTTTTCCAGAGAGCAATGTTGATTGGCATTATAGATATTTTTCTTAATTACTTACCCATTACATTTTAAAAAATGTCTTTTAATGTCAAGAGTTCACATTTGAACATCCCGTCAAATGTAGAAATGAAGAATCTTCATTTTGTGCCGCAAGAAATTTCATCTGTTTCCAACTAGATATTATCAGGCTTTTCATCTCTACCCAAAATTACAGCTTGATTCAAATATCATTAAAACCAGCAGGAATATTTGCCATTATTTAATAATCCAGGTCTTTTCTACTCTTTAAAAGGTTAAAATATTTGTCAGCTTCTTAGTCTAAAGAGAAGTTTCAAGCGGGTAGATTTCATTCTACTGAGACAAAATAGGACCTGGGAAAGCAGGGAACTGTTTCATATTCACATGCCAACAAGTTGTTGGAGAATTAGACTCCTTCTTATAGTAACAGCCTACAAAACACCCTTGGCTGCTGGAGAGTGAGACATGAGCGGAAAGCAGAGTTTGTTGGTAAGACGATCAAAGCCTTAGACAGATAAAGAGCGTGTAAGAGACAAGTGTATGCCTAAGATCTTGTTTTTATTATGCAAGTTTTGTTTCCAAGAGATATGTATCCTAAGGACGTTGGGTTGTCTCTGAACTTTTCTTGTATTGGCTCAGAACAAACTTTCTGAAAACACATTTGTGTGAAAGGCTAAATACCCAGCCCCCCAATATTCTTTTTTTTCAGTCCTCACTATTTATTACACATATTGTTTTGTAAACTAGAGGACCTTTACTAATATTTTTGTTCATTTATTTATTCTCAAAATTCAGCTGCTTGATCAGATCTGATTTTCCAGGGCAGTTTAAAAGCAAATTATTCTCCAAGCCCCTAAAGTGACAAACATCTAAAGTATTATTGCCCATTTTCATCTTTCATATGGGGATTTGAAGATTAATGTGTTATATGCCATAGAAGACCAGCAAGTAAAATATGCTTTTTCTGAGGGAAAAGCATAAATTTTTGAGAAGGCAATTTCTTGGTAGCACTTTTTGTATTTTTTTGATTTTTGTTTCATGTTTTTCTTTGCTATTTGAAAATGAAGCTATCTAACCTTGGTTTGATATGATTAGTTAATAGAAGACAACATAACTGGGGGGGGGGGAAGGGAAATTGCCAAAAATGCTACAAGTTTAATACTTAAAACTTTAAGCTATGAAGTAACTGATGTAATCTTTCTAACTGAGCTTGTTCAGCTGGCTGGAAGGTATATGGGTTTGGTAATTGCATACAGTCTTTTCTACCTATGATATCGGTATCCGCTTACCTGGGGTTCTTATGGAAGAGTATCTTCCACTTGGACGCTCACTTGGTGTCACAGGCCAAGGAGCTCGAAGCTTTCCCAAGGGGTATGCAGTTCCCGCTGTGTGCGTATTCACAAGAATTAATGGGTAAGTGACTTGCAGTTGCACACGCAGATATTCACAGTAAATGTGCTTGCTCAGCTGCTAAGTGGAAAAGAAAAAAACATTATCTGGTAGCCTTGGCAAGTCATGCTGAAATAAATAACACTGTCTAAATGTTTGTTAATAATCAATAACACAATACATTCACAGGACCAGCAGAGCAATTCCAGCAGCGAGCACGCTTCAACACCCTCAGCTCAAGGCTTCTCAGGCTCCAGAGCTGAAACGCTACCCTGAAGATGACGATCCAAATCTTGGCCAAGATGAGTCTGCCCTATAGAAGAAGGGGAACAGATGGGGGAAGTTTGGTCTGGTCGCAAGCAGTAGAGTTGTATTTGTCATTCCTACTGTTAGCCGCAGAACAAGCAGCAGTTGCTGTCAACCTGTGCACCCAAATCCCTCCCTCAGCTGCAGATAGCCCTGCTGTTCCTCACACTGCAAACCACAAAGCAGAGGATGGGACCATGGTTACAACACTGTCCTAATAAACTGCTGACCTGCATATACGCATATTTCAGTTATGGTTATGTTTAGCCCTCAGTCCCTGAGTTTTGTTGCATAAGCTAGGGTACGAACATAAAAAGGGAGATATATTTACAAAACAAAGACAAGAGTCGAGGACAGCTCTCTCAGCAAGACAAAAAATATTCCTGTTATAGGGACACATTTCAATCAAAACTAATTAAAATTGTTTAAAATTTATTTAGACACATGTAAAATTAAAATTCCAGATTGCTGTTGAACTGTTCCTCCTGTTCCTTGTGCTTCACTCTGAATTTTTTTTCGATGAAACTCCAAAAGCTCAAAAGAGATAAAATTTTCTGGTTTTTTTTTTTCTAATTTTGAGTTGAACTAAAGAAACTGAGTTTTTCCTAAAGCATAGGACCACATAAGCTACACTGTTGTTTTCTTTAAAAGCTTGCAAGTCTCTCTCATTCAAAACATGCTCATTTACTGCTATGAATGATATAATGAATACCATTCTATATTGCACATCATTCAAACAAGAGAAAAAGTATATGAATTATGGAAAGTTACATCGATGAAAATCCTGTAGCAGATGCATGTGGAATAATGTTGTCGAAGAAATATCACAGAATCATATGAAAATACCAGATAGAAAAAAGCTTTCATCCCCAAGTTCCTAAAATAACAAAACTGACTTAGAATCAAAGAAGAAGAAAGCAGCTGTGGGTGAATTGTAGGGTTCCCCCTGGCTGTATTGATCTTCATTGAAGAATCTTCTCTCTTTCATCTTTTTAGCTGTAAGATCAGGGTTATCTAAGGATCTGCATCTTTGGTGGCATGAGTAGCTTTCTGAAGGCAGCGTTGTAAGTAACACATAGAAAGACTGGACAAAGACTACTTCCCTTATCCCTGAGAATCCTGTCTGAATCTTTGAACAACTGTCAAGTCAATATATAGCATAGAAAAATTACATTGTTAAATCTTCAGTGAGTATCCTTGCAGTAATTCAAATACTTCTTACTAATGAAGAAAATGAGGATAGATAGGCAGATCTCAATGGATGAAAGCTATCACTGAAGAGTAAGAGAAACAAGTCTTATAATATCTAAATATTTCATCCACCCTGAATGAAGTGCTTTAAAAAAACGTCTCACTCAGAAACAGATGTTAGAGAGAATCTGAAGTGCTGGTAAATGTCAACAGAGAAGCGTCAATCCCTTATTTTTCTTGGACTCACTTTTGTGTGACTTACCCCCTACATTTCCTAATTTTCATTACTTATTTGCTATTGCTGATTTTGTGCTACCTCATGAACATACAACTTTCTTTCTGGCCTTGTGGTTGACTTTGAAAAATAACTTTACGTATGATTTGTTTAAAATTCCACCCCTGCTCAGTTATTAAATTAGTTAAATACTAACATTTCAGAAAGATTACAGTGCTCCTTCCCAGAATGATGTTTCACTACTCCCACCTCATTCCAGCCCTCACTGACTCCAAGTCAAAGCCAGGATGTATGCTTTGCTCTCCTTTGGGTATCTCTGTCCATCTATCTGTCTTACAGCCCCCATCTTAGAAATACCTTGCTTGGCCAAATGTAGATGTGCTGGTGCAATGCAATTTGTGAAATCCCTAATGGTGACTGGTGAGGCCACAGCAGGACTGGACAGGCCGTTTGGAAAACAGCCAGATGGCAGCGTCATTGCTCTTCCTGCTGCTGACAGCAACAGACTGCCCATGGATGACTGATGCGATCGAATTCAGAGAATATTTTCTTCTTCTTCTTGTTTGTTGGTAATAGGAAGTATAGTCCCTGAAGGGGGCTAACTTATTATTACAGTCAATTGAATGTACTGTGTAGATAAGTCTCAAAATACCCATGTGAGAATATATTCTAAGTCTTCTTAGGAGCCAGTGAGTAAACCCTGGCACTGTTGACAAGCCCACGGAGGACTATTAAGTGCAGAAATACACCTCTGGCACAGGAAGTCTCTCAACCACAATTTCCTGAAGGCTGAGAGTATTTTGGGAAAAGTATCATCATACAGTCATCTTGTTTTATATTCTCCAAGAGGCATCTGCTATTGGCCACAGCTGGAACAGAGGGACTGGAGTAGGTGGATGCACCACAGAAATCAGAACTGCTGTTCTTACTGAAGCTGATGGGAGTTTTACTTGAACATCTCAGTGGGGAAAGAGTTCTCTCACAGCTTTTACAATGGTAAAATTTCATTACCTAAGTAAAAGTTCTCCTAAATAAACATGTCAAGCATCAACATTAGTGCTTAGATTTATGCTGTTAGGGCTGAGCTACTTCCAGTACGCAGCTCATTCATACACAGCTAGTTTGGGTATCTTCATACTAAACTGAGGTCTTCTATGTAAATCAGTCCTGTTACTTGAAGATTTCCCTGAATTGCTCAGTTATGGGAAGCATAATCCCAGATTTGCTGATCTTGTTGGCTCTGCAGGAAGCACTGCTAGCGCCAAAGCTGTCCCTGTGGTTTAGAGCTAGAGTAGGTGCAGCTTTTCTCTGTAGTCATTGCTGTAGTCATTGTTGACCTGTGCCAAGGACTATGCTAGGAAAGGAAGCAAAACCTGCTGCTTTGGGAGGGGAAAGGAGAGTTACATGGCTTTTTGTCTCTGATTCAGCACTCCCAGACACAGTCACAAAGAAAGAGTTTTCCAAGAGATGTGGGACAACAGGGAAGATCTGTGGGGCAGGAGGACATCTGCCAGTAGATTCTCTGGAACAATTTGCTTATGGTCAAGAGATTTAAGATCTGCTTCTGTACGGATAGTCTGAGATGTTTTGAGAGCACAGATTTTGAAATTACTTATATTTATTTTACCCACATAGAGTGAGTATGCCAGAAGAAAGGTGGATATTGAACCACAGGACCATGAGAAAAAGAGAAAAAAAAATATATATATTTTAATGGCTGTACTTGGAAAGAGACCCCTCCTCCAGTTTACATGGATGTCACAGTGCCTGATCAAATTCTACACCTACAGAATCCAATATCAGCTAAAATGCCTGGGATGAAATGGAGTTGTTCCTACTGCAATACTCACGACAATAACAGTGACTAAAAATTCAGACTGTTAAGAGTGCTCAAGCAGTCAAGTAATATTCTTGGAAGAAAACCCAGATATCAAAGAGCAGGCAACAGAATCTGCTCATAAAAGTGCTGCACTGTTCATATTTTGCATTTTTTCCATTCACCCATTGTTCTGTCTTCTCAGATGCCACATAAATCCCTCCAGTGAATTTTCTACCATCCAAAAAAAACCCCAGATTTTGGAGGGTATGATCGTTTGAAGAGGCGCTTGACATGTATCACTGTTTTCCATTCCCAAATGTAAATAAAGTGTGGTTACTCCTGGCGTGTGGTTTTCATTAAGATTCCTCTTCTGACTGTAAGAGCAAAATTGGGAAAACAAACGTACTGTTTCCAAAGCAGCTCACTGCCTTTTGCTTCAGCACATGGGGCACTCAAGCACATGAAAACAAAGGTCAATTTCTTTAGATTCAACATGACCTTATCCTCTTATATTTTTTTTTCCCAACAGGGTCTAACAGAGCTGAATATACTGTTTATGTTATTCCAAAGCAGATGTGCATCTGTTACATGAGAACAGTTCTGATTTCTATTTGAAATCTACGGAAATTTACTAGTGACTTGAGATGAGAGATAGCTGGGCCCGAAGTTCATGTGACAGCCATGATTAACCTGCACTCCTATTTAAGCAATTCCTTGAAATATATGCAATGGCACTGAAGTTCAGGAATAGAATCAATGATATTTTTCCGAGGCAGATTGTCAGCTGATGTAAATGTTGGTAGAATGGCCACAAAGCTAGTCTTGAAATCTGGTGATATGAGTACTACTCTTGACAGCTTGGACATCACCTTTGTAACAAAACCATACTCTTAACTGTGAGGGTTCAGTAAGAAGAGACCCAAATGTTCATACAAAAACCGACCTGAGGTGCCAAAGTATTTGGTTACCTATTTCTGAAGAGTTTATATGGATCTGCATTGGCTCCGGTCAATTCAGTACACCATTTCTGCCCACACATTCTCCTGACAACCCATCTCTCTGTCCCTTTCGTGACTCACACATCACCTGTATTTGTTTCAGTGTACCTGAGGTGGTGCCGTTGCCATACCCCTTCCTCCATCTCAACTCCTTGGACATGACCCAGTTTCCACTGACTTGAGTGAGATTCGGACCCCACCTTTTGTTTTCTCCCCTGTTCACTGTTTATTCGTATTTCCCAGTGATTCCCCATTACAGTCCAGGCTTGACTATATATTAGTGCTAAATAACTTTAATGCTATTAGCCTACTGGCATCCCAAGTTGTGTCGTGGTTTGGCCTCAGCCGGCAACAGAGAACCACGCAGTTGCCTGCTCAACCCCCGAGGGCGGTGGGGAAAATTGGAAGAAAAAGGCAAAACTCGTGGGTTGAGATAAAAGACAGTTTAACATAACAGCAAACGAACGAGGAGAACAACAACAACAGTGACGGAGGGATGCACACACAGGGTTACTGTACCGACGCTCACCGACCGCACCGCACAGCCCCAGCCCGCTCCCGAACCGCGCCTGCCTCCCCCTCCCGGCTAGCTCCCTTTTATGGACTGGGCATGGCGTCACGTGGTATGGAATACCTGTGTCCCGGGCCAGAAAATTAACCCT
>VFFE01007601.1:1291973-1325114 GCA_008921705.1 Burhinus oedicnemus
TTCCATGGTAATACAACCAACAAGTGGTGTTAAAACAACATTACACTAAGCTTAATGACTTTGCCTTGCTCATCTCTATAGTGGCTAATGAAACATTATGAATGCAAAGCAAATAGTGTGTTCAGGCTAGTTCAGGATCCACATGGCATCTGAATATGCTGCATGAATTATTCACGCTGTTATTCTTCACCAGTATCATCCCTCCCCCATCACATAATAAAGCTCCTTTTCTGGCCTTAGGAGACTCCTTTAAAGCTGTTCCTGTTGCACTGAGGAAAGTTTTGTTTCTAATGTGTCAAAAACACATCAGCCAGGTCACCTAGTAAATGAGAAGTGATAAAATATTAATATGTTAAAGAAAGAAGGGAGAGAGGGGAAGAGCTGGCAAGCTTCCTCCCCAATGCGGCTGAAGGTTGTCTTTTTTTTTATTTTTTCACAAAGCATCCCAAGAGTGTTGCACTTTTCTGTAGTACTGTCCTATTCGCAGCTCCTTCTTCCCTTTTAGCTGATAAATGAGCACCCTCTCATCCTCTCAATAACTCCACATGGACCCTGATACTCTCTACGGACATTTCTGCACAAGGCAGAGAACAGCAGCATGGGAATACATGGTGTCGGTCCAAACAAGAGGTGCTATAGGTAGAAGATCAGAGCCAAGGTAGCTGGACAGACTGTGCTGAGCTGCTCTTGAGGCAGACACTGCCTTTCTGGCACAAGCCAAATTTCCTCAAAATCAAGGTGTGTTTAGTTCTGGTGTTAGCATTCAGAACCAACCCTGCTTTGAATAAGTATGAAATACCTCCCCCACGCCTTTCCTTCAATCTCACTTGCTGAAATTACTGTGAGAGTTACGGTTTGACCTCTGTGACCCTTTTGTTATTTTTTACAGCCAGAAAATAAGGGATATTCAATTTTGTCTTCAAAACCAACATAATCTGTTTTTCAGCACTGACCTGCTGTTTGTCGGTTACCAGGAGGCAAATATTTGCAGTGATTTGGTAGGCACATAGAAAGCAGATTGATAGAGAGTCAATCAGCATGCCAAATACTCTGCTATTTGCTCGCATGAAAGGCTGGTGAACCTGCTTTTTTGTTTGCTTTTGGGTTTTTTTTCAGTCTGCTCCTCTCTGCTTGCCTTGCCCTGCAGGAGAGCTGATCAATTTGTCAGCATCTCATTTTAATCTCCATTTCTCCAGTGAAGATAGTGTCTCTAATCGTGTATTTTTAAAATTTCCAGGGTTTTCAGAGTCACACAGGTTTCAGCCTGACAGACCAAGATATATAGTGTGTCACAGCATTGATACCCATCAGAGAAAAGCTATAGATAGGAAGCAAGCCAACACATTAATTGCCTGAAAAGTCCTTGGACGTTTTTAGTCAGGGAAGAAATAAGAAGTGTGTGTGACAGGGGTGTGGAGTGGTGAGGGTCCTACCCCCTCACCCCAACAATTCAGAAAGGTCCAATTGGCTCTTCATGGAGAGAGCCTGAAAAACCTATGCCTCTCTCTGAACTCCTGGAGCCCAAAGACAGAGTAAAGTTGGTTGTAGGAATGAGAAGTAAAGCTTGAGTGATGGGAAACCAGCCAAGTTTTACACTCTTGCCCTGTCTGGGGAAGTAACTGAGTATATCTCACTCTGAAGTGAGCTTTCCTGAAAACTTCAACAGTCTTCTGCTCCCTTATTTCTTCATTACTTTGCCATCTTAAGATATTACTAATTGTGTGCTAGTTCCTATGCTGGCCCTGTATAGGGTCAGTCATTGCAGGTGAGCTGCAGTAACACATCCTTGTGCTATCCTTCCTTCTCCCAAGGTCCTCAGTTCAGTCACACATCCCACCGTACCTTAAATTAAAGACCATGAAATCTGTGCATAAAAACTCTCTTACTTGAGGCTGGTAAATGGTACTCAGGACTATAGTGTCCTCATGAGCCAGAACCATAATTAGGACAGTGATTTCTAATTATAATCTAGGGAAATTGCTTCTGTGAAACCTGTAGGGTTTGTTTGTTTGTTTGTTTGTTTTGTTGTCCCCCATATCTAGAAAACAGTTCCACAGATTTGCGTGTCAGCTCCTCGTGAGCGTACTGGGTGCATCAAAACGTGCCTGACCAGGAGCACTGTGCATCAAGGAGCACTTCCAAACTCTTGGATCTGTTTTTCCCAGTGAACTCCTGACTTCCAATTAATGCAAAGTGCAGGTGTTTATGGTTTCTTCAGGTATGAAATGCTGCCCACAACTTTTTTTCATAGAAATCTTAAAGTGGGTCCTCAAGTCCTTCCACAGACTGCAACCACCCTGCTGCGTGGTCAGAGGCAAACTGTGCTGATTGTAAACTGGAACCTGTTCCAACAAAAGACTCAGCGATTGTGGATGCACTGTCCAAATGCATATTTTGATGATGAAGAATTTATCTTTTTGCTGCTACCTTCAGAGAAGGATTCAAAGGTAGGACCAAGTCATGAAGTGTAAAGCAAGACACAGTTCTGATTGTAGCTTTCTGCTGCGTCTCTGGTTCTGGGGATATTTCAGTGCAGTTCAAAACATGAAGATTGAGCAGATGGACTTGGAAGATGGGAAAATAACCTGCCCTGCTGATCCTCCTTTCCCCTAGACTATACAGTTGCTGCATTACTCCTTATTACTGTATCAAGCTTTAAAATAAGCCAGAGAGCCCTGTAAGCAGCGTGCAATTGTCTCCTCCAGGTGTTCCCATTCCTGCTCTTTCTCAGCTATTATTCTTCCTCAGTGTAGGCAGCAGAGTGACATGTTTATTAGCTCACATTCAGCTGTGCTTGATTGATAGCTACACAACAGTGAAACAGCTCTTTGCAGCCGTTCCATTTTTGATGAAGGATACTGTTTTAATTGTCATAGTTAGTCTTGTGTCAGACGTTTGTACGTTGCTGAAGAGCCTAAGGTTACACACTAGCTGTTACTGCAGGATTAATGAACCGCATGTTCTGTTTACACAAAACTGACACTAAGTTAAGTGACTACATGTAAAAAGAGGATCTTGGCTAATAATTGGCTAACGACTGAAGGCAAGAGAGTCAAAATTGCAAGTATCCAGGGTCTCTCTTAGAAGGTATTCTATTTTTAGATAGGAAATCTTTTATTCCTTTGAGAGTTACAATCATAATAGTTGCTGTTCTCAAACATTTTAATGAAGACATATAATAGTGGCGATGCTTTTATATTCTTACGGTGAATACTTAAGATATTGAACAGGGTTTCATGTGAAAGTAGGTTATTTTCCCAGATCCACCACAGATATTTTATATAATACAGCCCAATTCAATCATCTTTGAAGTCAAGAGAACATTTTCCGTCACATTCAGTGTTGTTTAGATTAGATCTAAAATCTTCAGATTTGACTCCTAATTCTCATTCTTCAGTTACCCTGGCAGTGAGAGAGGCAGAAACAGAGAAAACAAAAGAGCTAATGAAGCTTATTTGAATCTATGTGATCCAGATAGATGAAGAAAAGCTGGGTAGTCTTCCAATACTCACATGTAAGTATTTGGATAGAAAGGACATGAATTCTTTTCACAATTAGTCAGAGTAAGTTCTGTCTTTGGTTTTTGGCCAATATAGTGCATACTATTCATATGTGACACTGCCCTGTATTATGGAGAATGGTCCAGGACAGAACTTACACAAAACAGGGTGAAGCTTAGTTTTAAAACTTGATTCTTTGTAAAATGGCACTAACTGGAAGGATACACGAAGGAATATTTGGAAAAGGTTAGTTTCTAATGTAGCTAGTGTATTTATTTTTATATACTAATTTTATTAATATATGGAATATTTATTCAGTATAGTGCTTAAGCATAATCTCTCTTAGGAGAATGATAGTGAGATTCATATGCAGAAATTCAGAAAGACTAGGGAACATAATTTCCTGAGGTGATTTCTCATGGAAAATTTAAATCTGAAATGGAGCAATGCTGTAGAGAAGAGTAAGACCAGATCCTCAGCCACTGCCCAGAACTGACAACTGAAGTCAATAAAAGCCAATGAATAGAATGTCCATTGGAAGACAACGCAAAGTCCTTCACCTCTGAAAAGTCAGACATAAGCTGGCAGATTATATTTTCCTATATGGACAACTGAATATCACATACTACTTCTGTCATAAAAACATTTAAAGCTCCAAAAGAGGTCTCTCTTACATCCTGCATTGCTGTTTTCTCCTAGTATGTCTTTGTAGATATCCCTATAGGGAATAGGAAGCAGAGTGCCCGTGCCCATAAATCAGTAACGGTGGACCTTTGTGATGTCTAGTCCAAATGCATAGTTAAAAGTCTTGCAGTAAATACCAATTGGCTGGTGCCAGCGCGCATCTCTTGGTATCAGGGGTTTGCCATCACTGTGATAAGGGGATCAGTTCTTTGTAGTTGGCAGCACACTGGGTATTCTTGGGGGCCTTGAGAGAGGAGCAACCGCGGCTTGAAGAGGGTGGTCTTGCAGCTTGTTAAAGCCAGTGTTCAAGGTGACAACTAAATCTGGGCTTTTTGCTGTCTCCACAAGAGAACCAAGAGTTTCAGGGATGAAGAGAAAGGGGACAGCCTGAAGGAACTTGGGGGAATTTTCCAACTCGTAGAGGTTGGAAAGACATCAGAGCCGCAAACCCAGCTGTGATTATTCCTCAAATGTAGGATTAGTTTTTATTAGATTCTATATTTCACAGATGGCATCCATCTGTCTCCCATTCTCTGTTCCTAATCCTTCAGAGTGAAATGACAAGTTAGAATATCCCTGAACTCTTAAAGCTTTGAATTTGGAAGCTGAAGGTTTATCACAGTTGATCCCCTGTTATAGCAGAAAGGACTTGGATAAACATGTGGTGATGGTCCACAAACACTAACGTCATCTGCTCCTAAGACAGATTGCTAGTTAACATTTTTGCTGTCCACTTGTATACTTCTGATCCAAATACTAGTTTAGATGCTTGTCAAAGGTTAATTAAATAATTTCATTATTCATAAACAGAAGAAAAATTATTTAGGGCTATTCATTTAAGTACTAATTTATCCCATTCAGCCACCTGTTAAATATTTATTAATAGTTTTTCAGCATCACTGTCATTGATTAAAGTTTAATTATTTCACACCCACTTAAAATACAGGGAAAATAACTATTAATGGCAAGGAATCTTATACAGAAAAAAACAACTGTTGTTCCATTAAGTATTCCTCTCCAGTGATGTATTAGTGTCCTAATGCATCATCCTGTGAAATTCTAATCACTGTTTCTCATCCAAGAAAAACACTTAAGCATCTGCTTAACTTTAAGTCTGTGAATGCTTCTGGCAGAAGTCCCAAAGTGTGGCTAAGCTGAAAGCAGAATATTCAGCAGCTAAAAGGTACTGTCCTATTTAATGACTGTTAGTGAAGCAAGAAAGAGACATCAAATTAATTGTAAAGTGTTACCAAAAAAGAAGTAGAAATAATTAATTCCTTTAATGCAATCAATAATAGTATTAATCCCAGGGGGGAAACAATTGGCAGGGGAAAGATGCATTATGTAAGTCCACTGCAGCTTATAAATAAATGTTCATTCTGTTCTTATATAGTTGTCCATCAGGGGAGCCCTCAAAGCGAGCTTTAGGCACCTCAGGCACTTGAGAAAAACCGGGAGGAGTCTAGTGGAGGTCAGGTGTGGGAGAGGAATAGAAGCTAGCAAAGATCTATTCATCCTGGGAGAGATCTTTGCCTCTTTCTCTCTCTTTCTTTGTCTGGAGCAGCTGGATCTGCCAGCAGAGGCAAAACTGTTGCCTGGTTTGCCTTCTGCCTTCAGTTAGTTTTGGTAGCTCATCATTTTTGCAAAGTGATCTACGGGATGCTTTGCTCGCACATGTGGTTTGTACAGATTATGACTAAGCCAATATATTGCAGTGAACTGGCAGGCGATAACAAATGGCACACAGTCGTGCAATCAGCTTGATTTTGTACTTGACTGCATTAACAAGGTGATAAGTTTGATACGAGACATGCTTCTGCTGATGGTGAAAATCACTGGCAAAACTCCTATCCTCTGGGGTGGGAGAATGGTAAGAACAAAGGCAGAGGCTAAAATCAGAGACATTTCCTTTCACTAGCTCTATTATGCAGAAATTAATCTCTCCATTTTTAATGTTACTCTTATTGTCTCCAAATCACAAATGAGATAAATATTGTCATTGTTAATCTGAAAGCCTAGAAATCCGTATTTGCTGCATAAGCTAGTAAATACCTACCAGACACAAATTGGCAGAGCTCTTTAAAAAGGGCTCATTAAAATGAGACTATTCCAAGTCACCTGTCTGGGTTTTGCTGACATTTGGTAAGTCCAGTGTCCAAAACCAGTTGTTTTACTCAGAGGATATTTTGTTGGATAATGGTATAATTTATTTACTTAACCTTACATGTCTTTGCTGCAGTGGCACAAACTGCTAGCTTTCATCTTGGAAGTAAAAGAACATTCCTATTAAGCTTATTTCTCCCTACATGCAAACAAACAAAAGAGTTTCCATAGAGGAGAAGAGAAATCCATTAATTTCATTTAAAAGAATATCAATTTCCTCTTTTATCAGCTGAAATGTTAGTGAGGGTTAATGGAAACAAAACAAATGCAGCTCAGTATATTTTCTTAAAATCTGTTCACATCACTCAAACTCAATCTTGCTGTGAACGCTAGCAATCAGTTTGAAAACCTCCACATTGAACGTTCAGAAGAAAAAGCTTTTAAAAAAATGATAATTTTTTTTATTTATTTATCCAATATTTCATAAACAGGAAGTGAAAGGAGGAGAAGCAACATCATTCTCTTACTCCACTTGTTAGTCATTCACCATGAGCAAGAGTACATTCCTTCAGCGTTTCATGGGGAGAGGTCAGCCTCACTAGTGAGGGGAGTTGATCAAAACCCACATGCTGCCAACACTGTTTTTCAGCTGTTCTGAGTCAAGCAAACTCCTGGAAATACAGAAGGGTTCTCAAAAATAACTTCAGGAACAGCAACAGATGTCTTAATCGCAGATATTCAAAAATAATCCTCTCTTTGATACGTGGGAAAATCTGTATCTCTTCCTCTTTCCCCAGTTGTTTCTCTTGTTCCTGTCATACACTTCATCATGGGAGAAAAAAAACCCTACTCACGTGGTGAAATTAATGCAAGATCAGGCTTTGATTCTGAGCATCTCACACACAGTATGAACAATCCAAAATGGGAGTCACGCAACTCGCACAGCTTCCCTCACCTGTGAGCAGCTGACATCAGATAAAACTTCCATAGGTAATTAGCACTCATCAGGGATAGATCAAAGTAGGAAGTCAGAGTAGGGTTATGTAAAATGCCTAGATATGGAGAATATTAAGAATTCCTAGCATTTGGAGAAAAAATTGCAAAATGAAGCTGGGAGGCTGGTGAGCAGGGATGCAGCTAAAGGAGCACCCAGCCTTCCACCGTCAAGTCTCCACTTGAGAATGAAACCAGATCAGCAATGTCATGAAATCACATACGTCTGGTAGCTGTGAATCACGTCAATCAATGGGTCAAATTGCCCGGGTCTCAAAGGACAGTTGACAAACAGCACAAAAATGCTGTCTCCACAGCTGGTTTTCTCTACATCCATGTCATATTGATAAAGAGGTGAAGGACTCAATGAGTATGGGGATGTAACACCACCTCCTAAATCTGATTATTAGGTACAGGCAGCAGGACTGACAGAGGTGTATGTGTGGGTATGGGAAATTTCACACTCCTAATGGGAAACCTGGGGCTTTCTACACACACTGTCCCCCTTAAATCTTACCTGCAACAAATATCTACTTATCTGTGTGAAAAATGAAAAAAAAAAAAGATTAAAACACCTGCTGTTGCTATTGTACTAACAAACGGTGACATGGATTTAAAACATTTGATATATTCATAATTACATAAGGTAGAGTTAATTAGTGGATTCATGCATTAAGAAGCCAGAAAAGGTGGTGTGATCACCCCGTCTATCTCCCTTATAGCACAGTGTAAAAGACCTGAATTAAATTCTGTTTGAACCAGAACATCTTCATCAGTACATTTCAAGCTCATTTGTAGTTTACTTACAACACACATCTCCCCATTTTTCATACATGGGAGTGTTCTGATGTCATAACAATTACTAAACTGATGACAGATTAATAAACGGTCAAAAAGACTTGGTATCACTCTCCTTTAAATCAACTCAATACAAAAAAAATACACTGCAGGACCTTCAGTTTCTTTGTCAAGCTCCTTTTGCATGATTTGGGGAACAAATTGGAAAGCTAAGTCAGAACTTACTCAATTACTTCTGAAATTATTAATTTACCTTCACCACAGAAAACCAGATCATCCCAATGGATTTGATGACAAAGAATTTGTGCGTTAAAACTGGATAGTGTAGGATATTTATCAAAAATGAAAGGTATGATTAAATCACCTTTCTTGGACTCTCATCCTTTTTTTTTTTTTTTTTTTTTTTTTTTTTTCTTTTCAAAGAGCACAGTTGTGCATTTATAATACAGGAGAATTGCTCACCTATTTCTGGAACAGCCTGACTGCCCTGGCAGAATACCGTTTGACCTCTTTCCTGGCTTTCTTCCCATAAGTAAATATCCCATAATGTTTGACACTGTTTCCAAAAACATCACTGCAGTACATTGGATTAAATTATTCCTAGATGCAAGCTTTTACATCTCCTTTTACAGAAACCCAAAGTTTACTTCACTTAAGTAGGTATGCACCAATGTCTTAGAGTAACCAGGGAGAAAAAAAAAATATTATTAATTGTATAAAAGTTCACTCC
Organism: Burhinus oedicnemus; assembly: GCA_008921705.1. NCBI lineage: Eukaryota > Metazoa > Chordata > Aves > Charadriiformes > Burhinidae > Burhinus > Burhinus oedicnemus. The sequence goes on from VFFE01007601.1 coordinate 1,300,782, forward strand.
TGAAAATCAGCTGAAGAACTGCTGCCTTTTAGCTATCTATTGAGCTCTTGCTGACGGCTGAAGCAGAGATAGTAATTAATTAAAACACCCAGTTGATAGATAACGTGTTTTCCACTTTGACTACAGTAGCATGAAGGTTCAGCTGTTTCTGAGGCCACTTTCTGGTTCGGTAGAAAGAAGAAAGAAATGACCATTTCAGCAATACCTGTTTCTGTGAGCTATAGCTATTTCTTTATTGGTATAATCTATTTCCTAAAAAGACTGCAATGATTCAAACCAAAAACCCATCTACCACAGAGCTCTTCATGAATCATCCTTATAATCACAAGTCAAGTGACCCTATGGTTTCACTATTTGAAATGGGTTTTAAACAGATTTGCTTTGTAAAGTGGTGAACAGGAAAGATAATTCCCCCTGTCTTTCCAATTGTTCATCTTCATTTCCCTGTATGATCTCAGATTTCCCTGAACATTGTCTTTCGCGTAATCAGGGAATTCAGGATGGCTTGCTCTTCAATTATTGCGTAAATCTTAAATTATTCTTACAGCAGCACCGTGTGAAATAATCCCAATAGGGTTTGCACTCTGCAAATGAAGGGTGCTGTCAGAATACACTTGCCTATATTAGGTACCCTCATGGCACTCCGTTGTGTTGTACGTCTGACTCTTATGAGGCAAGAAACGCGCTAGGCTGTTAATTTCAAGGAGAAAGTATTTGGAGAGACAGGCAGAAAAGGACAAAAAGAACAGACAAAGAGGGGAAAAAAATGATAACAAGGACACTTTCGTAATTGACTGATACAAGGAAAGGAATAAGCGCAGTTTTTGTTTAAAAGCAAGCCCAGGTGTTGTAGTTTATAACTATGTACAATGATGAATGAATACAGCAAATGCTGTCTATGTGAATGTAGTGTATACATTCACTTTATCTTTTCCTACCTTTTCAGCACAAGCACAGCACATGTGTGTCTTGAATTGGTCAGAGCTCCCTTGAACCTTATATATTAAATTATGAAAACTCACAGATGACAGGGAGCAAACCTCAGGCAACAACTCTTTCTCCCAGAGATGACTTAATTGAAAGAGATAAAAAAAAATGTGCTTTGAAAGTGCCCTTTCATTGAAACTTGACTTTAAATATCATAGACATTTTCATAAAAATAAAATAAAATCTCTGCTTGATAGAAAGTGTTTTCTGCCTTTTTAAATTTCAAACGTTATCTGGTGTGTTTGTGATTTTATGAAAATACAGGGGAGGAAAAAGACAAAGAAATATGCAAAACTACCACAGAAACTATGTTTATAGAATATTTTCAAGGAGAAAAAAAAATATTGCTCAACCAGTTTCACAAATCAGCAGATCATCGAAAATCAAAACACCACTGACTATAGCCAATCTTTCTACCATGTCTAGGAGTCTTGTCAAAAAGCTGCAGGTAACACTGCTTTCCTTTGTACTCGTCTAATATGAACCTAACATCTCTGTAACAGTGATGTGTCTAAATTCAAGTTCTATGGGCATTCACTGTATATAGTGCCTCTATGTGAAGAGCTAAATGTGGTGGGTTTGAATCATGAATTATGAAATAGCTGCAGCATAATTCTTGGTTCTCCAAAAGACCTTGATCTCCAGACGACTTCTGGCTTTGATTTTCTTGCAGACCTAGAAGAGTTTGGAATCCAGTCTTCTAACTCTAGGATAGGATCTCGTTCCAAAATTCATCAACAATGTGTAGTTGTTTGGCCTAGTTGGAAGGTTTCTCCCGAAAAGAACATCTCTGGTCAATGGAAAACAGTTTTCTAACTTCCAACATACATTCATGGACAGCTTATTCCCACTCATCACTTCCCACACACTCATCTGACATTAAAATTTTTCTTAGCTTTACTATTTTTTTCCCTTGGTATTCACTTCAATCTTTAACGCATTTACTGGCCGTAACCACTCTCTTCAGTCTCCACTTCGCTCAGCTAAACAAGCCAAATTTTTATAGTTCCCCAAGACAGATTCTCCATTTTCCTGGTCTTTCCAGCAAGAGCTAGCTGTGCCTGTTTCACCCTGAGTGTATCTTTCTGAACCCAGGTGACTGGACTGCATGCTGCCCTACATTTGAAGTTTTAACGTCAGCTCAACAAAGCAGGGGTGACAGAGAAGTCTCCTCTTATCACTCTGGTGGTTTGCAAGCTATCTGATCATGCTAGTCTCCATTCAGCCTCCATGGGGAAGTTTCTGTCACTGAAAACGCAACTGACACAATCTCTGGCTTTCTTAGCAAACAAGACCAGGTCATTTAAAGAAAAAAACCCAAAACCCAAACTCCACAATCACCACAAACTTGTATTTTAACTCCTATCAAGTTTTTCTCTTTTCTGTGCAGCCAGCTCATCTCAGTAGTGCAGGGAAGTGGAGAGAGTGTTGCTGATGCCATGTTATGTATGTATGCGTGTATGTACGATCAAGTGACTCCATTTCTTAAGGACACTGATTTATTATGCTCCATGATCAGTAAGGCAAATTTCTGAAGCATGTGTAGAGCTTTAGGTATATACCTGACATACACTGGCCTCCACTGGCTGCCCCCAATTAAAAGCCACCACCACCACAATGAGCAAACAAAAAAACCCTGACCTGACTATGCTTGAAACATGGTTATTTTATTTAACCTACTTCGAAGGCTGGTACAAAGTCTGAGTAGTGTAGCTGGTTGAATATCAATCATTCACGATTGCATTGTTCTGTACCTCTGGAGATGAATGTGAAGATTTTTATTGACGTTCTAGGCAGCCATGAAGAATTGTACTCTGACATCTCGTGCAGGCATTTACCTGATTGCCCACCTATCAGAAAAAACAAATCTGCTCTCTGCTGTCCGCTGGTACTTATAAGCAAGGCATGGGTTGGTGAGGAGTATACAATGGCGGGCAGCGCTGATACAACCCTCAATCTTTTGAAACTCTGTTTTTCCCACTGGCTTTCCTTAAGAAAGTGCCTAGAGGTTAACCATAGTGAAGACAAGCCTCTCAGCATGAGCTGAAGATAAAAGTTGTAATATTTTTTGTGTGTCTGCAGAGATCTGGACAATAACTCTTCAGTGAACTGCCCAATTTGTTTCAATGAGGTGTTAACTCAGATACCCAGGAATAATAAAGTCATGTCACCATTGTAAACTATTTCATTCATCACAAAAACATAGATTTAAACAATTTATTGTGACAATCTCATTTTTTCTCTCAGATTGTAGTCTGTTTTACGCAGATTCTCTCAACTCTCCCTTTGGCTCTGTAGTGTCTAAGTGCCTTCCCACTCAGCAAGCAATGCCTCCCGGCACAGTCCAGTCTGTTCCCCTCGCCTGCGGTGGGGACCATTTCCATACTGCCATGTTAACTGCTAAGACACTCCAGGTATGGCTGTGTTAGATTCTATTCTTACACCACCCCTGCCATCACATCAAATCTGCATTCCCGTTTGAGAAATCAATGTGTGCTAAGCCCGTGTATGCTTTTGAGCCAGATGCAGCATTACAACAATGGCTTCTTAACCCACCTCCCACCTGTAATCAACTATGTGAATGCTCCTAACCCCTCTACCACAAAGTCAAACAAGTCAGTTGAAACCCTTTGCAGCAACACCTTGTTGAACTCTGGGCACTGTGAGGGATGCACAGTCATTCTTGGGGTCTCAGATAAAAGTTTGCCCTGAACATCTTGCAGACACTATGGGACAACCTCCTAACGAGTTTCTCAGGTGTGGCTGACTGCACAAGTGCTTTCACTGCGAAGTGAAACAGTGTAGGTTAGCTTAATGTTAAAGATGCTTTAGGCTGGGCTGAGTACCCTAACTCAAAGCAGAATCATAGAATCATTTAGGTTGGAAAAGACCTTTAAGATCATCTAGTCCAACCCTTGACCCTAATCTACCGGGTCTGCCACTATACCATGTCTCTAAGCACCACCTCTACACGACTTTCAAACACATCTAGGCATGGTGACTCAACCACCTCCCTGGGCAGCCTGTTCCAATATTTGTTAACTCTTTCAGTGAAAAATTTTTTCCTACTGTCCAGCCTAAACCTCCCCTGGTGCAACTTGAACCCGTTTCCTCTTGTTCTATGGCAAGTTACTTGGAAGAAGAGATCAGCGCCCATCTCACTATAACCTCCTTTCAGGTAGTTGTAGAGAGCAATAAGGTCTCCCCTCAGCCTTCTCTTCTCCAGACTAAACAATCCCAATTCCTTCAGCTGCTCATCATAAGACATGTTCTCCAGACCGCTTCACCAGTTTTGTTGCCCTTCTCTGGACACGCTCCAGCACCTCAATGTCCCTCCTATACTGTGGCGCCCAAAACTGAACACAGGACTCAAGCTGCAGCCTCACCAGCGCTGAGTATGGGGGCACCATCACTTCCCTACTCCTGCTGGACACACTATTCTTGATACAGGCCAAGATGCCATTGGCCTTCTTGGCTACCTGGGCACACTGCTGGCTCATGTTCAGCCGGCTGTCCACCAGAACCCCCAGGTCCTTTTCTGCCGGGCAGCTTTCCAGCCACTCCTCCCCAAGCCTGGAGTGTTCTCTGGAGTTGTTGTGACCCAAGTGCAGGACCTGGCACTTGGCCTTGTTAAACCCCATGCAACTGGCTTCAGCCCATCGATCCAGTCTGTCCAGATCTCTCTGCAGAGCCTTCCTATCCTCAAGCAGATCAACACTCCCACTTAATTTGGTGTCACCTGCCAACTTACTGAGGGTGCGCTCAATCCCCTCATCCAGATCATCAATAAAGATATTAAACAAGGCTGGCCCTAGAACTGAGCCCTGAGGAACACTGCTTGAGACCTGCTGCCAACTGGATTTAATGCCATTCACCACAACTCTCTGGGCTCGTCCATCCAGCCAGTTTTTAATCCAGCGAAGACTACACCTGTCTAAGCTACAGACTGCCAGCTTCTCTAGCAGAACGCTGTGGGAGACTGTGTCAAAAGCCTTACTAAAGTCCAAGTAGACAACATCCCCAGCCTTTCCTTCATCCACCAGGTGGGTCACCTGGTCATAAAAGGAGATCAGGTTGGTCAAGCAGAACCTGCCTTGCATGAACCCATGCTGGCTGGGCCTGATCCCCTGGTTGTCCTTCACATGCTGCGTGAGTGCACTCGGGATGATCCATGATCTTTCCTGGCACTGAGGTCAGGCTGACAGGCCTGTAGTTGCCTGGATCCTCCTTCCAGCCCTGCTTGTAGGTGGGTGTCACATTGACAAACCTCCAGTCATCTGGGACCTCCCCTGTTGACCAGGACCACTGATAAATGATGGACAGTGGCTTGGCAAGCTCCTCTGTCAGCTCCCTCAGCACTCTCGGGTGGATCCCATCTGGCCCCATAGACTTGTGGCTGTCCAGTTGGTGTAGCAGGTCACTAACTGCTTCCTCCTGGATCATGGGGGGGTTTATTTTGTGCTCCCCATCCCTGTCTTCCAGCTCAGGGGGCTGAATACCCTGAGGATGACTGGTTTTACTCTCAAAGACTGAGGCAAAGAAGGCATTAAGTACCTCAGCCTTCTCCTCATCCTTGTTGACAATCTTCCCCTCCGCATCCGATCAGGGGTGGAGATTCTCCCTGGCTCTCTTTTTGTTGTTAATGTATTTGTAAAAACCTTTTTTGTTGTCTCTTACAACAGTGGCCAGATTAAGTTCTAGCAGTTCTTTTGCCTTTCTGATGTTTTTTCTGCATGACCTAACTAGATCCCTTTATTCTTCTTGAGTTGCCTGACCCTTCTTCCAAAGGTGGTACACTCTCCTTTTTTCCCCTCAGTCCCAGCTGAAGAGCTTATAGCCATCCATTGCAGCATTCCAGTCATAAGAGTCATCCCACCATGTTCCTGTGATGGTGACTATATCATAACTATCCTGCTTCACAATGGCTTCCAGCTCCTCCTGTTTGTTGCCATGCTGCGTGCATTGGTGTAGATGCACTTGAGCTGGGCTATTGATTTCTCCCCCAGTGTTGGCATGCTGCCCCTAGACTCATCCCTAACAAGCTTGATTCTATCCCCTTCCCCATTTGTACCTAGTTTAAAGCCCTCTCAATGAGCCCTGCCATCTCATGAGTGAGGATCCTTTTCCCTCTTTGAGACAGCTGAATTCCATCAGTCTCCAGCAGGCCCAGTGCCATGTAAACCTCTCCCCATGATCAAAAAAACCAAAATTCCACCAGTGGCACCAGCCTCTGAGCCATGTGTTTAAAAGGTGTGTTTTCCTGTTCCTCTCAGTGTCCTTCCCTGCCACTGAAGGGATTGAGGAAAACACTACCTGTGCTCCTGATCCCTCAACCAGTCCCCCAGTGCCCTGAAGTCCCTTTTAATCGCTTTTGGAGTACTGACTGCAACCTCATTGCTGCCTACTTGCACAACCAGGAGCGGATAATAATCAGAGGGCTGTAACAGACCAGGGAGTTTCCTAGTGATATCCCTAACCTGGGCCTCAGGGAGGCAGCAGACTTCTCTGTGGGTTGGATCTGGTTGGCATATGGGGCCCTCTGTTCCCCTGGGAAGGGGATCGCCTACAACAATTACTCTCCTTTTTTGCTTAACAGGAGCAGACTTAATGCATGGGACTGACTGACTCACCCTAGGCAACTCCCTGGAAGAATCTTCATCTATCTCCTCATTTGCCTGGCCCTCACTTTCCAGAGCCCCATCCCTGTTATGTCAGGGCAACTGGGAAGGTGAGGGGACTTGCCTGCCTGCCTCCCCAAGCAGGGACATTATGGAAAGATCTAGAGATTTCTAACAGGTATGAGACCAGTTCAGATGTGGCCACAAGTCGGGTGATGACACTTGTATGGGCTCAGGATGGTACCAGCATCATTCTGTAGATGTATTTTGTCTCCTTTACAGACATGTTGCATCTATGCAGTGTACTTCGGGAAGGAGCTGTCCCGCATCAGGAAAGCTGAGGAGATTGTTTAAATAAACACACACCTGGAGTACCTTTAGGTTATAGACATTATGTTAGACATGACAACCAAGCCTGAAGAGATCAGTAGGAACACGATGCTTCTCACTGGAGGGCAACCAAGCAGAAGTCAAGAGGCCAGGACAATTCTCCTTTGTAACTCTGCATGATGTTTCCTGAGGAGTTTGGGGAAGTAGTGGCTGGGAACAGCTGGAGCTTACGTGGTGGGTCAAGGTCAGATGAGTCCCCCTAATATCTCTGCCACAGACCATTGCCTAGTAGCCTGTGCAGAGCTCTACCTCTTTCTTTTCCTTATGACAACATCATATTTCTTTTCAGTGATAAAAATGGAATATGTATTTTTAATATACTTTTTTTTTATCCTTTGCAACTACAGATTGAGAAAGATAGGTCCATGCACAAAAGAGAATAAGGTCTTACCCCTATAAGACCTTTGAAGAAAATGGTTTTTAGAAAGGCCACACGCCACTCACTAATTGCGTAATATTTTCTCAAGGTCTAGCCAAGGGCTTGAATCAATAATAAGCTGCATACAACAAGCTAGACAGGTTAAGTAGACTTAGAACTCTTGTCAAAATACATGACATTAATTAACATTGTAAAAACAAGTAATAATAATACCCCATAAAAACTGCATTAGAAAGGAGGTAGAATAGCACAGGTCATGTTAACTTACTGCGTAAGGGAAAGGAGGGAGTAGCATTTTTTTTTCCTGGTGAGAATTAGGAAACTATGTAGCTCAGAGGTTATAAAGAGACCTCAAGTGTCTTAGGTCAGAAGCCTCAGGTGGTCCCACAAAGGCAAACTGGTGGACTTCGGTGAAGTTCCACTGAGAAATGGTGGGATGCTACCTGGATGTTAGATTCAGCTGGGCTAAAGGCACTTGCAGTGGTTGGGTTCTGATGCTTAATTTGCTTTGGAAAAAGGAAGAAGGGAGGGAGAGAAGGGAGGAAGAAAAAGAAAGACAGAAAGAACAAAATAAGGTAAGGAAGAAAGAAAGAAGTGAAGTGAAAGAGGCACATCCATCCTAGGCAGGCCTATGCCTGCCTTTCTTCCTATGTCAGTGGTGGGTGATCATGAGCCAGCTGGAAGAAAGGGAACAAGGAGGTAAGGAGAAAGAGGGAGACACCGTACTTTCAAGGCATATGGGGTTGCCACTGTTGTGTGTACGACCCTCAGTGCCACTCATATCCTGAGTACTTCACTCTAAGAAAAAGCAGCAGTATCAAAAGCTGCCATGGCCATGCCAGAATTAAATCCTGCCTGTGTTAGAGTGACCTGTTTTGTGATCTATTGCTATGACCTTGCTGCTGATTTATGGCTTCTTGCCCGAGACAACGCAAGCAGTCATAAAGTGTTTTTTCCTTTTTTCTTTTTAATTCCATATTGCTGCAATCAATAGCTCCTCCTTGGATGTGTTGTGCAGGCCTGTGAAATAAAACAAGTCCCAGGCCTCTTGGCCCTTATATTATTTTCTCTTCCACTATCTTTTTGTGCCATGTAGGAGCCATAAAAGAATAAAAAACCTCAGCAGGCTCTCCTACCAGTTCATGATGCACTCTAAGTACATTTTTATAGCAAGTTTAATGTTAATGAGCACCAATTACTCTTGGAAACCATGATAAAAGGCATAAAAAGGGAGATACTGTACATTTGATATCCTCTGGAGACCATCTCCAAGATGGAAGTGGAGTTTTAAGAGAAGCATACACAAATTCCCCTGTGAGAGGATCATAATTTCTGGGTACATGCTGATGTTGTGGTTTGGGCATGCATCACATTTATGGAAGTGCCAGGCCATTACTCATCTTTGAGAGGATGGAATTTGCACCCTTCTATTAAAAAAAAATAAAAAAAAAATCACTTGATTGGGAAGGTGTCCTCAAGGCTGTTACTATAAAATCATTCTTGAGCGCTGAATACTGTCATTAAATGAATAAGGAGCTAATCAGCCTTTCTTCTTCTAGTGCTTAGTTGTACAGACAAGGACTCCTTTCAGAAAACAATTACAGCGGCATAAAGGGAATGAGCAAGGCTGTAGAAATGGATAATAGTTCCTGTAAAGTAGTATAATAATAATAATAATGATAAAAATAATGGTCTCAGTGAACATAATTTCTGTATGACAATTCATACCACAGTGAAGTTGATGGGACTTTTCAGGGTTGTAAGAACCTGCTGAGCCGCTAACGTTTATGGGACAATCCCATAAACATGTTGCAAATTCCACAAACATGACATCTCCTGGCCAAGCCTTTACAGAATTTTTTACGGAACATTTTGTTATTTAATTATGACTCACAGTTATCATAGAAGACAAAATTATTTAAACAACAGATAACAATGTTATTGCTGTCACTATGGTCCTTGGTCTCCATGGTAGATCGCAGTAACATGGAAGCCTGTATCTGACAACTTTATCCCCACTGGTTGCCTTCAGAGAAAAAGTCAACATTTGCTGTTCATCCATACATTAGTCCAGTAGTTGAGCATGTTAATGTATTTAATATTTATCTATCACTACAATTCTCTGGCAAATGAGAATTTTGACCCTATCTTACACATGGCAGGTGAAGGCAAAAAGCAGCTGAGTATTAATAACCAGACAGGTGTCATGCAGTGTAGTAAACAGACTGACAAACTATTTTACTTCCCCTTGGTGTGCTAGTGTTTAAGGGATCACAATTTGTTCTCCTTAAATCTATCAGGTGTTATCTCAATTGACTCAAATACCACCAGTGCTTACAAGCTTTAAATTCGTTTATTGGCAATCTGCAGAGAACCCAGCCTTCCATCTGTCAGACTCACCTCCTTTTTTGTGTGTGTTTCTCCAGATAAGCTCGGTCCTCAGGTAAAGCACACAAGGTAGGAGACCCAGGGAGCTCATACCACCTTGTTTGTACTTATTCCACAATAACAAGATGCAAACAGTGGATTGGAGGGAGATTGGACAAGTTCACAGAAGAAAAATCCATGGAGAATCATTAAAAACATCAAAACCACGTCTGTCTCAGGATAGCTCAGAGCTGGAAATATCTTAGAGACTGGAAGAATATTAGAGGGAAATTCTGTATCTTTTCTGGACCTGTAAGAGAGGGTCCAGAGGAGAGCCATGAAGATGATCAGGGGGCTGGAAGACTTCTCCTGTGAAGACAAACTGAGAGAGTTGGGGTTGTTCAGCCTGGACAAGAGAAGCCTTCTAGTGTCTGAAGGGTGCCTACAAGAAAGCTGGAGGACTTTTTAGGGGAGTATGTAGTGATAGAACGAGCAGTAATGGCTTCAAACTGGAAGAGGGTAGATTTAGATTAGATATGAGGAAGAAATTCTTTACTCTGAGGGTGGTGAGGCACTGGCACAGGTTGCCAGGGAAGTTCTGGATGCCCCATCCCTGGAGGTGTTCAAGGCCAGGCTGGATGGGGCTTTGAGCAACCTGGTCTAGTGGGAGGTGTCCCTGCCCATGGCAGGGGGGTTGGAACTGCATGATCTTTAAGGTCCCTTCCAACCTAAACTATTGTATGGTAGTCTGTAACCTTCTCCTAACCTTATTATTCCCCAGGCAGCTAGGTTTGGGCACTGCTGAAAATGACCTACATGGGTATTTGTTCTCACCTAACACAGCCAAGTAGTCTATTATGTTTATGGGTTCTTGGGAAACACCTTATAGTTCACTGGGCTCCTCAGTCAGCTTTGCCTCACAAGAAAAAAACAGGGTAATGGAGTTTCTTATTTGTATCTATAAAAAGCTTCTGTGATCAGAAAAGAGTATAGCTTTTTCTGTATGGTCATGGCTAGTCATCTGGCAAATCCTTCTAGCTTGCAGCTGTCCTGGACCATAAGGAGATACCATGTGATATGAAGAGCCTGAAGAGGTTGTGGTCGTTCTGGGAAGACAAGGAGGATTTTGCTTCTTTCATGTAGCCCTGCAGGTTGCCTGGTGTCAGAAAAAATTTCAGAAGCGACATTTCTTTTAAAACAAGGATTAGTTACTTAAATCTTTTCTGTTCTGCCTTAGAAAGATACAAATGAGGAAATCAAACAATGGCCTCTCATTAAGATTTTGAAATATCTTTCCTTGTTGATATGTCTGGCATAGGATGTGAAAAATAGCACCCTTTGAGTCAGCAAGTAGTACGTGGGATACTGAAAGACAGCCAGCCCTCTATCTCCCCACCTCTCTCCTAATTAGGGGTGGAAAGCCCTCTCCCAGCCTACCCTCACACACTGCACTGCTCTTAGCACTCAGAGCAGGGCTGCCGTTTCAGACAATGTGCTAATACCTTTGTCAAGTTTCTCTCTAGTTCGCTGTCTTTGAATCTTTTATTGATACAAAAGTAAGATTTTTTCAGAGAAGCTGATGAACCACTTCGAGAAACGTGTTATTTAGAGAATTGTGCTGGGATTTTGTCAGAAGTTAGCTGTTTCTCTTTTCTTCACAAGTACTTTTATTTTTTAATTATCAAGACCTGGTCATGCAAAGAGCTTGCATGCTGCAGTTAAATACTGAACACTATGTATTTTCCCAGTTCTCCCCCCCTCCCCACCTCAAGTACTGCAAGTATTCCTTGGGAGCTTTTCTGAACAAGTGCAATATGAAAATGCTGAAAATCCTAGCCCAGTTCCTTCCCAAAACACCTGTCACTATGATCTGGTTTTATTTTCATTTCTGAAATTCCAGGTCAGCCTGAACTATGGCTTGAATCATTCCTGTATCAGTACTTAGATGAACTAATTTCTCTTGCTCTGAAGTTCTCATCACAGTTGTAATTCCATAGGACTCTGTGAACCTGTTTCCTCCTTGACTCAAAGAATTAAATTTGTAGGCTGTATATGTTAATATGCGATGTCTCTCACATTTGTTTCGAAGGAAGAGCTCGCTCAGAGTGAGAGGGAACATGAGTTGAGTTTCCATGTAAACTCAGTTGGGTTCCTTGTATTGCCTTGAATCTCAGAAATGAAGGTAAATGGAAAGGGCTGAGTCTACACTGGCACAGCTGCAGCTTGGGAAACCAGATCTGGGCTATCTTTAATCAGCTCATACTGCTAGAGCCATGGCAACAAGATTTAGCATGAACTGTAAGACTCAGCAGGGAATTAATACTGCAACCACTAGCTTGGGCTGAACTTTAAGATACCAAAGTTTCCTTCCCTTGTCTATCTGGCTACCCTAATGCCATTATCTGCATAACACTCCTGTGAGGTTGGCAGGTGCTATTAGCCTTGACAAATGTCCTATTAGGACAACCTTCCTGTGGAAAAAACATGCTTAATTCTGAGTGCCAGAAGCCTGGGCAGACAGCATAACATGGGTAGTAAGGGTGAACCAGCTGGAGCGATTGCAGGAGTGGCGGCTTCCCTTACCCCCAAACACATTGTAATTTCCCATGAGTCATTTGGAAGATATTAACAATCACTTAAGCCACCCCAAAAATAACATTTGTTTCTCCTGTTCAAACTAGTGACATTTAATTATAAAAGAGAAATGTAAATAACTTTGAAATATCTCCAGCTCTGAAAAGCTCCTTTAACGTCCAGAATTAGCTGCCAGCTTTGTCAAATAGTATATCAAATAGTCACTTCTCCCCAAATAGGAAAGTAGTAACCAATAAATCTCTGAACTAAGCACCACGAGGCATAGGGACATTGTATTTGGAAAGGATGCCCTTAAACAGAATACCCAGCCACATGGCCAGCAAAGCCTAGCCATATGCTCTGCAAGAGGTTTGCTTTGCACATTTCTGTACCAAAGCAAGTTTTCCTGTGACTTTCCTGGTCCAGCCTCCATGCAACAGGAGGCTTTTGTCAGGACAACGCAATTCTTTCCACTTCCCTGAGGAACTCTCATGTTGTACACTGCTGGTTGCCTCTGACTGACAGAGATACTTCTGCACTGGCAGGCAAGGCATAGGCACCAGAACTTGTCAAGACTGTTGTTTCAAAGCCTGAAGCCCTCTAACTGCATCTCCTATGCCCTACCTCACAGCAAACAGCTCAGATATGTGGTTCTACTGCAGGAAGAATTGCACTGTGCTATGTGGTTGTGCCACCCTGGGTTTCCTTGGGCAGTTGTCCATAACACCATCAGCTAGTGTAGATTGCCAGCTCTCTAGGTCTGGTGGTTCAGTGGTGATAAGGGGGAAGAACAACTTTTCAGGAAGGTTAATTTTTTTCTAAAAATTGCCAGAGCTTTATACAGGACTGACAGGTCCTCGGAATCCACCCAGGTCATATGCTGCCTCAGTAGATCGCTTGCTAGGAGCTGGCCCCATTCCTGGACAGCTCTGTCTCACCCTCTCCCAATACTGATATCTATCTTCCTTAGAGCATTTAGAAAGGGCTGTTACATGCTTCACTAGGTTCTTACGTACTTCTTACAACAGCAGACACTGGAATAGCCTCAAGAGAGGTTTAAACACAGATTGTGACTATAGAATTAAGTAATTTATGGAAGGAAGAATTGAACTCCAGTGGAACTGGTGGGAGATTGGCATTATCTACTGGGGACAAGAATTTATCCTATACCTTTTTATATTTACTTTTATTTGTAATACTCTTTACAAATATTTTAATATAATCACTTTTCTTATACATAGTCCACAGAAAAACAAGCTTTTCAAATTATTATACAATTAACTGCTTTTTAAGGAAAGACTTATTTATAGTACACAAGCTCACAATGATTTATGTTTTAGTTTCTTCTTAATTTTGACTTCTGCATGAGATCCTATTCTGCAAAATGGATTAGATTGCAATCTGTCTGGATTTGTGTCAAATCTAACCCCCTTCATATATTTCATGTTCATTGCTCACCGTAATGCTACATTCATGGCAATGATTGTATTAACAAGATGACAAGATTCTGCCTGTCCTATAATGAATGGCAGGAAGATAGCATAATACCCAGTAAGTAATAATTAATCTTTTAAATCCAAATATATTGCTGATAGCAGGGCTTTCTGTTGAATGCTTGGAGGCAGTGTGGGAGGTTGGATTCTTCAGGTTTAGTGTTACCCCTTCTACAGTCTCTTCTGCGTGATTTTGGGAATACATCATTCTTCAGGGTCATGTTCAATTGTTTATTGGGTTTTTTTTTAATAAGATGATAGGTATTTTCTTAGGCCATCAAGTTTCCCATCTGTAATAAGAATTTGTAAAAAATCCTGTGATCTCATGAAAGAGACAAAATTCCACTGGCTTCAGATAAGAAATTTGTATTGCTGTAATAAGCTTTGCTTTTACACCCACCAAGGAAAAAAACCCACCCCATGCATTTATCAGATTTCTCCCTCCTTTATAGTTCTTCTGTAAAAAATCTTGAATGCTTTCTCTTATATACAACTATTACGGATATTCTGCTGGTTACTGACACAATCTACAGGAAGCAATAGAATTCCATAAGTGTTTTATATGATGTACCTTTAACTGGTTTAATCCTTTTGTGCTAACAGCATACGGAAGTAGAACCTAGAAGCTATTTGGGGGCAGGGGAAGTGGATGCTGGTATTAGTATTCTCTATGAAGATGGATTCAGTGCAGTGTCTATGCACAGTATTTATGAAATAGCAGCAGCTTTGTGCCCTGCTGTTGAAATCAAACAATGAAAAGGAAATCAAAATGGATAGATTTCTGAGAAGAGATGTTGTGGGCAAGTTTTCGGTCACCTCTACCTTAACTCAGTCACACTCAAAAGGCTACTTTGGCTGCGCTGTGGCTTTAAAACACATCCGCTCCTCTTTGGCCACTAAAAGCAAACCTAACGCTCACATTAGTGACATCAGCACCAAGACTGGTAAAAATGGTCTGCATCAGTAAGATCTCAATAACGGGACTGGGGGACCTCATAGGCAGAGTTCAGTTTGGCAAGGTCAGTAGCCGAATTCTCAGAAGCTTTCACACATTGGATGCCAAGATATTGAGTGCCCAAAAGGGAACAAAGAGCCTTTGAAAATCTGATTCCAGTTGGGCAGAAGGAATGAGCTGGTGAATAACCCTTTCAGGCACATTGAAACTTGCCCTATTGCTGTCAGAACTGTGCCTGTTCAGCAGGTAATCGGTGTGTTCTGGCACCAAGGCTGTCAAATCAGCACCTCTCACGAGCTCTGAAGTGACACACACTTAGGTAAAGTAGCCTAAGTAGAGATGCACACACCCACAGAAACTTTTCTTGCCCCTGACACGTTTTATCAACACTCTTTCAAGCTTAAGAAAAATTCACTTCTTGGCAGTCCAAACGATGACATCTCACAGCTTCCTGCTAAGCTATACAACTCACAGCACTAAGTAATATTTTATCACCACTTGACAGTTGTAAGTTCGCGGAGTCTAGCTCTCCTAACTCACCTCTCAACTCCAGCTGCCCTCTGCACTTTGCCAAGGCTCTTGTAAGTATGCTGACATGCTCAGCTTCTGCCACGGACAGAAAAGATCTGGTCTGCCTTTTCAGAAAGATCACACCTAACTGTAGGGAAATACAGGATTTTGCCAACTATATATATATACACACACACACTTAAAAGGAAATTATGCCTGGCTTGAGAGCCATTGTTGGTTCTTGTATTTCCTGAACTCTGTCGTATATCCTCACATTTTTATTTTTTTTTTTTAGTATTTACTGTCATATCTAATTGGGGCTGGGGCAGGATTGTTGGAGTGACAGATAACAAAAGCTTGTCTTTCTAAGTCACCAGTGTAGGTTTGGCACTACTTAATCATCACTTTAAAATGTTCTTAATATGCTTCTGAAAAAGCAAATTGTTGAGAAGAGTAGTGTTAGACCGAAGGAACACAGAGTATGGGTGTGTTGACTATAGGACAGACAGAAGTCCTTTTTTTAGAATATAAGATGAAATAAGGTAGCATGAAAGAAAATGCTGTGGATCAGCTGTGCTGAAGTCAGAAAACTAATGGCTGATAGACCCCACCAGTTCTTGGCAGGCTGACTATCCAGAGCTAGGCATTCAGACTAGCCCAGGACATAGAGGACAGAGGTACCCGTCTCCTATTTCCCTTCATGAAAGAACAATCAATAGAAATTATCATATTTCTATCACAACCCTGGAAAAAGAGGATTGATGAAGAAAATGGTTTGAGTGTCTGATCTAAGGCTAGCATCAGTTACAACAAGAAGAATCAAAATTCATCAGAATTAGTAGATCAGGCCTTTAAGGTTGTTTCCTACTGATGACATCTCCACTGCTGTTTCATATATCACCAAATGGCATAAATACTGGTAAATTCCCAGGAAAAACACAAATTGAACGGACAGTGTACCAGACCCTTGTGCACCCTGACCAGCCTCCCCTCAGAACACGTAATTGGCTAAACATTTTGTTTGACTTCTCCCTGAGGTTGCACAAGCATTTTCTTTTCTCTTTCATTTCATAGGTCACACTTGAGATGCCCTCCTGAGGAAGTGTGACATTAGCTTTACATCCTTTATATAAAACATTTGTCTCAAGTACAACAAATACAGCTAGGACAGCAGCAGGGATACTCTCTACATTGCCCCATGAATATTAACTTCATAATCTAATATGTGTCAATTAGGGGTGATTTATGCTGTAGACCAATATACACTATAACAGACACTAAAAGGAGACCTGTGCCATGTTTTAAAACATAATGTCCAAATAGCTATCAAGCAGCAAAGACTTCCAGTTATTGCTGAGCTGAAAAGGATATAAATCCATGATTGAAAAATATATAGGCACTATGCTTATATGGTTCTCCTGATGTTTCCAACCAGGACCATTTACATCTACCTTGTTTTGATTTTCTATTTGTTGTTTCTATTCCTAAGTACAGAGCAAACATCTACTCTCCTGGAAACCAAAGGCAAAACTTGCTGATTTTTTCTGATAATAAATAATCAACAAAGGAGATGAAGAAAATAATACATTTGGATGGGTAGATATTCAAAATTCATCTTTCCCCCACAGGCATAAGTGACTTTTTAAAGAAAAATCCTAATATGACCTGTGATATTTTTATAGAAGTATTGACAGGAAGATAAGCACTTCATTTAATGCTAGTTGTATCATAGAGATTGTCTAAATTTTTTGATTCAAGACATAAACAGGCATAAGAACCACATCTGGAAGCGGTAAAAAATTTCAGGACCTCTTCCAGTGAGATTGAATGCCAGACAATTGCAAGATTGCTTGCTAAACAAAAAAGTTCAGATGCCTTTAGACATATATAGATGCAACCTGAAAAATTACATTGGCTCATTAGCTAAAATACTGTTTTGAATGTGGAAGTTCAAATACAGAAGAAGTAGTCAGAAATACTTGATTTTGAAATAGAAATTTAAAATAACTTTTGAAACAGACAGTTTTAAAGTCAGAATAATATACTGATAAAGAAAGCCTACCAAAGCTGGATTGTTTATCTCTGAAAGCCTCCTCTGAGGACCACATGCCTTCCAAGATAAGCTTTTGCCAAATTAAGTGTGCTGGTCTCAATAAAGGAGAAATGGCAAACAAATTGATGGCCCTTGTTTTTTTAGGCTATATGTTCTGCTGGTTCTTCTTGACCTATGGTCTATGCAATACCTATAGTCCAGGTGTAGGGCTGGGGTTTTGGGTTTTTTCTCCCTGTTGTAGAAGAAAGTGATTGTAAGCTGCAAGGATGTTAGACACAATGCCTAAGTATCCATAGACTGGTGCTTTATTTCTGTAGTAGTGTTCACAGATTCTTTATAGACAGAGCTACTTAAAAGCAACCCTATCACTCATCCCTTCGTTTCTCTTGTCACTTACTTGTCTAAACGTGTCTTTCTGCAGCAGACATCTGCCACTCTCCTGTTTCCGGAAGCTAAGCAGACAAGGTTGTACAAGTTTCAATATCACCGGCTGTTACTGTGTGACCTGTAAAACTAAGAAGCAAGAGGAGCCTCACAAGGAGATGCAACTGCGCTGCTACGCAGGTCAGCAGCCCACTGGACTCTGTGTCCAGCTATGCCTTGCTATTCTGTATTGCATCCCTTCTGGACAAACTGTACCATCTGTTTTTGCCTTTGGTCGTCCACTTTATGATTGGGAAATACATTGTGTTCTTTTGACAAGAGCTCTGGATTCTATTGATTAAAAAAAAAAAGTACCAAACAAAACAACAAACCAAAAACCCCAAAGTAACAAAAGACCTCTCCTTAGGAGTTTGCTATGATTCATTTTCTGATCTCCAAGATGTGAAACACCAGGCACAGGAAAGAAATGCTACATAGTACATTCAAAGGAAGAATTTTAGAGAACTTGATTTACTGACTGAAAACAAAAATTAAAGATTTTAATGACTGATAGTAAGAAATGCATAGTTTTGAAGGGAAAAGGCTCTGCATCTATTGACAATCACTGCTAGCATCCATCACTCAAGAGGGAGTATTCAGTTTCGCCTTGCTTTTCTGCTATTTTTCCGCTATTCGTGAATGATGCAACTAGGGTCCAAGTTATTCCACAGAAAAAATTCTAGCCAGTAAACTGACAGAGAACTGAATGAGGCTCTCTACATGACAGTCCCTTCTCTCTATGTAATCACTAGACAAGTCTATTCATAAATGGCCCCTGGATTCCATTTAAAAGCCTATCAGCTCAGTAGGAAAGGTCTTCTAAAGACTTCTGACTTATGGAGAGAAATATCTGCTAGCTGGCCTGAGGGCAATTTTTTCCCCTCTGTTTACTTCTTGTTGAGAGGCAGCAGCCCAAATAAAATAGTGTCCAGAAAACCCTGTTCGTAAAATAAAAAAAAAAAAAAGAAAGAAAACAAAAAGGAAAGAGCTTCAGAGCTGAGGCAGAGATGATCAGGCTATTGCCACCCTTTGGCACAAGCAGCATGTATGCCAAGAAGAGCGTGAATTAGGAATTTGAGATCCACCCAAGTGCAATCTCTCTTCTGATTTTGGTGAAAAGGACTGACTTTTCCTCCCCTCTGCAAGATGAACCCCCACAACAGCTGTAGCCAGCACCTCAACACCCCCTCCACAGAGAAGAGTGATTATTTGGGATTCTTAATTGATACAGGTTACTTAGATCCCATCATGAAGTACCAATGGGTCTCAATGAAAAATACTCCCTTTCCATTGACAGTAGAAGGTGCTGCAGTGTTATTCAGGACAGGTCAGGTCCCCAGACAGCTTTCTTCCCTGGGCATCTCAGCAAAATAAGAACTTCTGTTTTGTTCTTCTTTTGAGCTCCTAGTGCTTATAAAGCTTCAGCAGAGGACTTGCTGCAGCCTCAGAAGGTTGCAGTGGCCACTGCCATGGTTGCTGTTTCCCTCAGCAGCCTCTCATGGTGGGACAGGGTGTTACTATCAGATGGGCTCACCAGTTGACATTGCCACTGAGCTGCTTAAAGACTTTTGCCTGCAGAACAGCCCTCATCTGTCAGATATAGACACAGCGATGCTGAGGCAACAAGCTCCACACTTCCCTGGAGACTCCAGCCTGCTGGCACTGAAATAAAGTGTCTCCTTCATCCCTTGGGATGACCACCTGTGCCCCTTTTCTCCCACAGCAGCCCTTCACAAGCTCACACAAAACCTTTCATTCCCCACCACTGCATTCCTTCCTTCTGGTCTTTTTGCAGGGGGAACCCCAGCTGGGAACCCCTCTTCTCCACCCCAAGCATCAAGCCTTCCTCCAGCAGGCTTCACACCTCTGTAGCACCCCAGCTATCCAGAGAAACAACCAGCCCAAAACCCTAATGAAGGTCCTTCCTCCCTAAACCCCACACTCCATGGTGTGCAGGGCTGCTGTTGCATTTCTAGGAAACTGCAGGTTTCCTTAGGGCTGCCCATAGCCCTGGTACTGCCTTCTTTCTTCCTTTTATTATTACTTGAAATGGCTCACCTGAAGATAGGTGATGTTATAAGTCTACACTCTGGTTGATCAGTGACAGAAAAACAGTGAGATGCTCTCTGGGCTGCCAAAGTTGTGCTGGAGAATACATGGTTTGGGACACCTAGGTGTTTCTAGAAAGACAGACCTGAGCCCAACACCACCCACACTCAGTACTCAAGAGTTCAAAGCTCAATGGGGAAACTGAGGCTTGAACAATAAAGTCACTCAGCAAAGATCCAGAGCAACTCAGTGACAGCTTGGAACAAATCAGATAATTTATAAGTAACTTCAGGTGGCTCATGCAGAATCATGAGAAGAAAAGTCCTCCCTTGAGTCAAACTTGCACTTAAGGCAGATTTACTACAAGAAGATATTTGGCTTTGTGTTGGGGTTTTTTTTTTGTTTGTTTGTTTTTTTTGTTGTTGTTTTTTTTTTTTTTTTAAATCAGAGCCAAAAAGGGATAAAAAAAAGCTTTTAATCACTGTAAGAATCCCATTTAATCAGACTACTCTTTGGGTTCATTTCTTTAGTGGTGATGAATTAACCTAATCACTGCTCTATTTAACTAGGAGCTTTGATACTATAATATTAAGTTTTGCAGTTAGTTGCTTACATGTGTCTGTTACAAACCTTGCTCACAGAAAAGGGTTGAAAAGAAAGGTCTTAAATGCAAAACCTCTGACCAAGTTTATATAAATGCCCATGTTCAAACTTTGTTATTCTTATTTCCTGTATCTGTATATTTAAATAATTACTATGAATTATTCTATGAAGCACAAAGTGATTCTGATAATACAGACTTAAACCAAGTAAACAAATCCAGTGTTTCCTAACTGGACCCAGTATCTAAAGCGGAAAGAAAGATGAGAAGGTGAAAATCTGAAGGAGCTGGGGCCTTTTTCTAGAGTGATACAATTTATGACATGATCATATTCCCCATATTTCTTTTGCCAGAGAATTCATTCAGACATTGGATTCACACCTTTTTGGCTAGCTACTTTTAAATGTACAAGCTAATTAAAATTAACTGACTGTTGAACTTTGAAAGAAAAAAAGAGAGTCACAGGTAAGATATACTGGTTAACATGAGATCAGATGTAACAATAATATTAGAGCAAGATTAAACTCATAGCCCAACGGAGTCATGGCCAGAGGATTTTTCTGAAACCATATGGTATCTGCCATGAGAATGTGAAGAAATATTGTTCCTAGCCACAGAGCTGTCTGAAGCATGGCAGATGGAGGGAACAGTACATGTGCCAGCATGTCTAATTAACTCAGAGACTCTTAATTCCTCTGTTGTTTTTAAAATGCCACTCTTCTAAAGTCTGATCCAGTGTCCATGGAAGTGAAGGGGAGTTTTTCTACTGCCTGACTGGTTGGAGAGTTATTTGCAAGACACAGGTGAGAGAAAGGAGTGAATCAAAAGCAAGGTGGAGACTGAGCTACTTCTGACCATTAATTGCTCAGGGCTTTACTGTGGGTCTATAATGAAACAGACATTTCCAACTCAGTCCAGGCTGGGGGTGTTCTTATGTGTTCTATTGATATCTACATACACACTGAAGATAGTTTACTTTTCTTTTTTCTCTTCCTCTCAAAAAATATTTATTTTTGTCTCCCAATTTAAGCTCTGCTCCTTCTCCCATTCCCATGTAGTTGTCTCTTTTCCATCCCATGCTCCTGCACTTTGACATGCTGCAAGGCACCAGGCTGTACCAGGGATCCCGCTCCCCCAAGGGTGGCTTGTTCTCACATCAACTACCTGGCTGGATCCCGGTCTGTGCTTCATCCTCTGCCAGCTCTCCCCCTCCTAGGGAAAACTCGGGCATATAGCTGACGGACAATCACCCACCTGCCCTGGGGGCTCCAACAGCTTCTCAGGAGCAGAATTGCTTCTGCAAAAGGGAAACTGGAGTGATCCATGGCACAGCAGAGGGATGCAGGCTCAGCTGAGCTGTGAAGCAAGAGCTCATTTTTCTTTGCTTTGGGAAGGAGGCAGCAGCCTATGTAGGAAACCTCTGCCCCAGGCCAGAACTGACCTCGTTAACTGTGCCTGATCAGGATACACTGGGAAGAGATCCACTCCCTTTACTCCTCTGCCAGAGGGAGCCAAGCTGATAGCTGCCAAGACAGCCCTCACACAGCCCAGTGTAACCAGTCACGCACGTTCAGCTCTGCCAGTCTGTACCTGGGGCAGGCCCGAGCTAATCCATGGAGAGGGGCTAGGGACTGACCAATGACTTGTGCTTTGATAACACATTTTCTCAAACAAACTGGGGTTGCTGAGCAGAGGAAGCATTGCCATCTCTACCTTTTATGTACGGAGGTACAGGTACATGGGTAGTTACACAACTCAGATAAGGTGAAGTTGAGAGTTTGGGGCAGCACTCAGTCCTAGACATTGTCATTCAGTATCATGGGACATCTTACTGAACTTGGAGAGGCATTTAAAATATTAGATCCTGTAGCTGTGAGTCAGCCAGTTCTAGAGATGAGTGGTTTGGATAGCTGCTTCTTTCACTGAGAGCTTGGGCGTATCTAGATGGTAGGAAAAGTAGGAACATTTCCAGAGAAACAGCCTATTTTTGTTCTACCTTCCCAAGAGGAGAAGAGGTCTGTTCAAGCTTCCTGACTTTGATTTGCTACACAAGGCAAGACCAGAATGGACATGGTCTGAACCTGTCTTTCACTCATGCGGAAAGATGCAGTTCAAGCCCTGAAAATGCAGTTTTAATAAACAAAGAACTATAACCCTTACAAAGCACAGTTAAACTGCACAAAAAAACCAGAGGACTTGCTCACACAGATGTACGTTGCTGGTCTCTCCTGTGATGGGCATACAGCTAAGTTTCTGAAAGTTTAACAGAATTCCTACAGTAGAACATGGTCAGGAACTTTGTCAGCGTAGCTACACAGGTTTGTGGGGTTTTTTTCCCCAAGGAAAGATATTTTTGCTTTTAGGGACACTATTCCCATACTGCAAGAGCACCCAGGCATATTTGCACATTATCTGGGGTGGCAACTGTTCTTGGGGCTATCTGGTTCTGTCCCTGACCCAGCGGCTCCAGCTCAATAGTTTCCTTTTTAAAATTATTATCCGATGGGAAGTTAGAACTTTGAGCATCTGGCAAGATTTGAATTTGAGTCTGGGCTTTTGGCTTCGGTTTAGGTTTTACTTGAGGACTCTACCTTGGAAAAATGGGTAGGAAACTTCCTACTCTCTGAAGATATTTGAACTGCAGTGCCAGTGCAGGGCAGCATGGAGAGGTTTGAGCACACATTCAAGGCAAGAGTGTAATTCCTCCTCTGTTCTTAGAGGATTCAGGCTTTAAAATTCTTTACAGTAACCCTTACAAAGTGCTTTCTAAGCCAGCTCTAAAAAAAGTAAAAAAAAAAAAGATCAGGCCTACTGCTACATCAGCTGATATAGGTTAGTTTTATGTTTAGATTTGGCCCATGAATAACTGTAGTCAAAGCTAAAAGATACTTCCCTTCCCTCTTCATATAAGTAAATATAGCCAATTAAAACAAACAACCCTGCACAGCTTAACCAACATCAAAACTCCAAGAGACAGAATTTAGCTCTTTTTCTGACTTGATATTCAGAGTTGTCCAGTTTGATTTTTGACTTACTGGTTTTGCTTGATGCTTTCTACTCCAGTTTTTACCATATGCTGAGTGGATTACAAATGTGGTTAAATCTGAGAGAATTCAGTCAGAGAACCATTGGAGTAAGTGGAATGAGACACATTGCCTATTTAGCCTTATATATTGCATGCAGGTATTGCATTTTCTTCCAGGAAAAAACACACTGCTTAGCATGTAGATCTTCGATTATTAAATGTAATGACTCAGAAGAAAGTTGTTCTTTTCTGTCCCCTGGAGATAAGTAGCTTGTGACTTCAAGAACCACGGTAAATACCCCAAAGCTTGAATTCTAGTTTCCAGCCTAGATAGCAGCATTATATCTAGAGCTTTGCAAGTCAATACAGAATTCCTGCTTGTTTAGCAAACCACAGCATTTGGTGTATTGAGATGTGAAGTGACTGGCAGACACACTCAAGGAAATATGGAATAAGTATATTGAAGGACAGAAGCATCTCACTACAGGCCTGTATACATACATTTTTCCTTTTGTTGACAGTTTGAGGGTAGTTCAGTCATCACCAGACATAATCTAAAGATTATTTTTGAAGTGCTTGACTCAGGTGGGATGTAGGATTCAGAGAGATTTTGTCAGTCATGGGGCTGAGTCCCCTGCATTTGTTGTAGCTAGGCATTAGATTAGATCCTGGTGTATGCAGGTCCACAGAAAGTCCACTCTGGAGAGCACTCCGTGCTAGCCAGCCACAATGCTGTAGTCCTCTTAACAACCCTTCTGAAAAAACAGACATTATTGAACTGCTGAGCAGATGGGCAAGTTCAGGGTGGTTTTTTTGTTTGTTTGTTTTTTTGTTTTTTTTTGTTTGTTTGTTTTGTGTTTTTTTTTTTTTTTTTTTTTTTTTTTTTTTTTTAAAATAAAAAATAATTTT
>VFFE01007601.1:1325134-1461170 GCA_008921705.1 Burhinus oedicnemus
TTTTTTTTTTTTTTTTTACTCAAACTGAAAAGTACCTGTAGTTTTGAGGTCAAATTCATCAGCACTTGTATTACAATTTATGCTTCATTTTCCCTGAAATAAGTAGATAGCAGGAAACTTTCTAAGAACTTTCACATATAATACAAAGTGCTCTGGCTGGGAAAAAAAGTGATTACTACAAAAAACAGAAGAGCTTCATCATTATGTTCTTGACTGCACACTGCGCATTGTCAGAAATTGAGCTGTGCATACTTGGTAACTTCCTTTAGCTAATTTGCTTCATCTTGAACTTTGAGAAGATATTTAGAATTTATTATACAGGGATCACCCTTGCATTTCAGGTAATACACCACAAGCTCCAAGTAACACAATGAAGCTGATAACACAGTGAAACTGTTGATATTTAATATCAAAAGTAAGAAACACAATATTTTCCTGCCAGAGTTTCTTGAGAACCAGCAAAGCAAAGAAAATAAATTATCCATTGGTTGGGAAGAGTACAGATCTGAAAGATACTCTTTAAGCATCAGCTCCAGGGATATCACTCACTCAATTCCTTTGGCAGCAAAACAGTGATATCTCATTCATAGAAAAAATGAATTATGGAAGTGATCAATGCAATGCAGTCCTGAGGCAACAAGAGTCCAGAACATCAAGTTCCATGTACAAAGCAGAAGTGGGGTCACTTGTGCTCAGTGGGCCACAGGGGGGACCTTCCAATTACTTCAGTCAGAAGAGAGACAGGTAATAAACTTGCTTCATATCAGGACTGTTAGCTATCTTTCGTGCTACTTTGAAAAGACTAGTTTATATTTATGAAACTTCTATTTACTAACCAACAAGTAAACCGCATCTGACTGCTCCAGTCTCAACAACAGTAACCTATAAGTCACACAAGCAGTCAGGATAACAGAATTGTTGAGGAAAGATGTTATCTGTGTCAAGGAGGGACATGTTTCTAGATGCCATCTTCTCAGGAGAGGTTCTGGAACAACGTGAGGTGAATGATGAATGGCATTGCTGCTTATCAACATGGGTTGAGTAATAGGGGATCACAGACAGAAGCATGCTTTTAGGAAGTGCTATAAGGTTTGGAGAAGACGTTGTGGAAATGATGTTGAGGTCTGAGGCCTCCTGGAAGTAGAATGTGGCTCAAAGCGGTGTAGTTGAGCCTGACACTACAGACCTACACACTCTCCATATGTCCATGTGTCCTGGGCCACAATCCACAACTCTTCCAATGTGTTAAGCCTGAGCTACCACATCAAGCTTAAAGCCAGAGACTTAGGTGATGTTAGCCCAAGCATACCAGTATAGTAACATACAGGCATCCAAACACATCTGTCCATATAGCTGTATGTGAAGATATGCCATCATTTGCCATAAGAATACAGTGGTAGCAAATTGACTAGACAGCTCACACTGTTGGCTTGGAGAAAGGCCAGGGCCAGACACAGGTGATGGGTATGGGATGGAAGATCTGCAGACACAGGAATTACAGGTCTCCAACACAGAAAGGATATCCTGTTTCACACTAAGCATAGAAGACTTCCTGAGAGGCAGATTGAGCTCTTTGGGGACATAGAGATGAACATATTCACCACATGGTGCTGCTAGTGGAGAAGCATATGTCATGATCTAGACTTCAAGAAAAGTTGCAGACTGAAGAGTTCACTTCAGATATAATTAGAATAAAAATTATTATGCAGGACTGTTGAGGCTGGATCTGATCAAGCTGGGGAAAAAACACATGGGGACAGATGTTTATTGTGATCCAACATTCATCATACTCTGATGAACAGTGTTAGATCTCTATGTCTATTGGCCAAAAAAAAATAAAAGCCACCACTGAAAGGCCTGGATACCATCATGGAGATCTGAACTAAAAAAATCTCTGCTCAGGATAGAAGTGACATAGCAGATAGTAGTAAGGGGGGAAATAGAGATATTGTGTAGCTTTGAAATATATTAAAAATACAAGAAAAGAAAACCCCAGTCTTGAGATCTTTCTATTCTTCCCATTCTGGTGGGAAAGAAATATTTTCTTAATGGTGTGCAGTGTGGTGCAGCAGAAATTTTCTTGTAGTGCAGGAAATATTCTTCAAGGAACAAATAGATTTGAAAAATCAAGGAACAAAGAAAACAACAACAAAAAACACCAAAACAAAACCTAAATAGAGCCTTAATTATACATTTTGAATAAGGCAGCTCTCTGGCTGTTTCTGTTTTAACATAATTTTAAAGCAAAGTCCTTCAAGCACTGTGGAGAGAATGTAGATGATAAATCAGGCTACTCCTTAACTGCTGTAATTCTAAGATATTTTGCATTTTCTGCTCAGATTACATTTTAGGCCCTTTTTGTGTGTGCATTGGTGATTAACCTCTGCAGGGGAAATGGAAGGGGCTAAATGAATAATCCCAATTAAGTATGACAAAAGCATTTATCAGTCCAACAGTACATCTTTTCTGTCTCTTTCCTTAGGCAGTACACAATTGATCTCTGCAGGAGGGAACCCTGCAGAAAATTATCCGGTTAGTAGGGTTTCTCTGATCCGTTTTTTGATTACCAGAAAGCGTGGTGCAGCTGTACAACAAGGCTTGCCTGCTGTCTTCACACTTGGGCTGCGAAGTGTGTATCAGAGCTCTGCTGAAGGCTCTCCTGCAGCCCTTGGCTTCCTTAATTTAAAATAGTGTAGGAGACTGATGTATGAACTAAATATATATACATACACACCCCTCCACAGGATGATGGCCATCCTTCTGTGAAACATGTCACTGCCCAGGACAAAGCATATGAGATTTTGAGGGACAGTGTTCTTTGACACTGTATCTGAACAGTGTCTGGCCATTGTTTGGAAACACGACATAGCTTTCCTCTCCAAAAGTCATTCTGTTGACCCTAGCATTTTTTTTCTTGCCTAAAGACACCCATGAGAAAGAAAAGGAACAAATTAATCAAAACAAGAAGTTCTATCCATGCAAAGATTAACACCAAAAGATGACTCAGAGGTTCCACAAACCCCTGAAGTTTCACTACTGGTTTTCAATGGAGGTTTTCTGTGAGGAATACAGACTAAATCTCAA
The DNA here is from genome assembly GCA_008921705.1 of Burhinus oedicnemus. NCBI lineage: Eukaryota > Metazoa > Chordata > Aves > Charadriiformes > Burhinidae > Burhinus > Burhinus oedicnemus. Next base: position 1,328,219 of record VFFE01007601.1, read on the forward strand.
GACAACGGAGAGTGGTGGGTCATAGTGAAGATTAAAGTCTTCTAGTACATAAAATAACTGAGAACTGAGTAAAGTGCCTAAGTCCTTTAAATTCATTTGAATGCCAGCATTCAAGAAATCCTACAGCAGTTGGTGGAACTGCTTGTTTATCTTCAGCTGACTGTACATGTAACCTAAAGAGTTATCAAACAAAAATGTATTTGTGTCATATTTCCCAGTTCAGATTAAAAGCTGAAGTTGATTGTACCTTATTAAACCTTATCTATGCTTTAATAAGGTATATATGGTTTATTTTCTAATCATGATGGAACCCTTAAAATTCCTGTTAGGATTTCTAGGATCCACTGGTTTCACCAGCAAAACACTTTATTCAGTTTTCTGGTGTTTCTGGATAGAACTTGAACCCACGGAAGTACAAAAAAAGTTTAAAATAGAAGCTTTTATGGAAGCTAGTATCCATTATGTCAATTTCTTCTTTTTCTTTTCCCCTCGCTTGCAAAAATAAAATTCAACCACATTTTGACTTGAGAAGTTACTTACATAAGAGAAGAATCATTTTCCCCACTGAAAGAGTCACTGACAGAAGTTCTGAAAAATATGTTGTCTAGGGAGGGTTATGCTAAACAGTCACCATTGTCCTTCTGGCCTTATGGTTTATGTACCTGATTAAATAAAAGGGAAGATAAATACTCTAGGATTAAGTAAATATGAGCCTAATAAAAAAAATTATCTATGTAGTGCAAAAAAAGTCAAGACATTCTGAAGTGTGGTTTGTACCTGTTAACAACAAAAAATCAAAAGCTCCTACAAGACCGTTTTAAGATAAAATCCTCAGCTAGGTTTACAGAGTAGCACTTAGAAGCGATACCTAAACCACCCATATTCCAGGGATCTACTCATGCAAAGTAGTTGGATGAAAGGGAAGAACAAGAGGAAGATTAAGGAACATAATTCTGATCTCCAAGTACGCAACAGGCTGTAATAAAGAGGAAAGGAGTTATTTCTTGTCAAAATCCATAGTGAAGCTGCCAACCTTGAAGTCTTTCAGAACAAACTAGATGAGCATCAAATAGTAGTGCCACAGACACAGCTGATCCTGTCTGAGAGGAAGTTACTCCTGGGGAGATTCCGACTGAGCACAAAAGGAAAGCTTTTCACACTGAGAACAATCAGCCATTGGAATACTCTCCCCAGGGAAGCAGTGGATTCCCTATCATTGGACACTTTTAAGATTCAGCTGGACAGGGTGCTGCACCATCTTGTCTAGATGGTGCTTTTGCCAAGAAAGGTAGGACCACATGATCCCTGAGGTTCTTTCTAACCTGGTATTCTATAGCTCTATGACAGGGATTTGCACTACATGTTCCCGTGAGATCTATTCTAATCCTACTTTTCTGATTTTGTCTGCTAGAGAGGATCAGTATATAAGTTGCTCATCAGAATGAAATTCAGATAACTCCCTTGTGTTCAGCACAACCCTCCTGGGAACAAAAAACCCAATGGACTCTTGACATTTGCAGCTTGCTACGTAGATCTCTTTCTGCCTAATTGCAATGAAAAAGATTTTTATTAATTGAATTTCATTCTAGTTTAAATCTCTCTTGGCTTTATGTGCAGGGAACTTTTGATTAGATCTTAGTATTTGAGATGGAAATAAAATACTTGTGATTGTGTTTGTTTTTTACTGTCTGTTCTTAAGTTACATTGTTGCCATGTTCCTGGGATGTACTTCACCTCTGCAAGCTCCTTCAAGGGCACTAGGGCAGACTCCAATCTGAGCATAGAAGTGACGTTTATGGCTACACACAGATTAAAGCTAAATGTCAAAGCACAGAAGGAGGCATGCTAAAGGGTAAGTATTAAAAAATAATAATAAAAAAACTGCTTGGAGCAGGTGAACAGTTTCATTGAGATTCCCTTTGTGCTGAAATGTAGACTTTTGCCCTAGGAAAAAAAAAAATCAGAAAATACTTGAGAAAAATGCAGGGATTTCTCAATTTTGTCATAACCAACACATTCTCATCTCTTAGAAAAAGCTGGCTGAATGTTCTTCCCACTCAGAGCTACTAGTAAATGCAGCAAGCAAGAAGTTATTTCTATGTGTATCACAAAATATAAATAAGAAAATAAAGTTTTTCCCAGACTATGAAGTTTTAAGTAATATTCTGTGGGACAATCTCAGTTTGGGCACAAAGAAACAGAAAACAAGTTCCCAATGAGGATTCATTTACTTTGTGGTATAGAAAAGAAGCTAAAACCCACAGAAATAGGGAGATAGAGTGGCAAGTTGCTCAAAACAGAGATGGGCAGGAGGCAGAGCAAGAGGGACGCAGACAAAGCAGCAGAGAAAGTCCTGCTCTAGCAACCTAGCCCTAACCAGAATACGAAAATCTGCATCCAATGAAAACAAGAATTTTAGAGAATTCTCAGACTTATTGATTGAAGACTGCTTGGGCAGCCTGTTATTCCTCAAATATTCCCTAACCTCTCCCATTACAGTTCTGTTGAAAAGAAACTTTTCAGAAGTCCTAGTCACCTCTTCCCTCCAAGGTGAGCCATCCGGTTCTGCGATAAGAGTTACAAAAGCAGGTAAAGACTCTCCAGTCAGCACTGAAAGAGCCAAAAATGCAGCTGCTAGAGCAATAGGGTGCTGGAGCCGTCTCTGCTAAATACCTGCTCTCAACATGCGATACAAGGGAACCTTGCAGTCAAGAAACTTGCCCAGCTTCAGGGAGAGTCTCTGCTTACTGCACTGGCACAGGATTTCCTTTAGAATTCCAGCGAGTAACTTAATCTCATTGTCTTATTTTTCCTCATCTGGAAAACTGGGTCAGTGATTTTTCCTTTATTTATCTTTAATATTTTTATTAAAATTCTCCAAGACAGAGACATCCTTTCTTTCACCGTAGTTAGTGTTAGCTATACAAAATTCAGAATGTCTGTTTTTTGACATTTGAGGTATCTTTCAGCTTTTCACTACAGACACAAGGGCTAGGAACTTGGTGGGTTTTTTTTTTTAGGAAAGAAAAGTTGTATAGTCATAGAACTTCTAGGGTTGCAGCTTTAAAGCAACACCCAGAATTACATTGCCAATAATCAAAATAACAGGAGTTTTACTCTGGGTTTAGACATGATATGTAGGTTCAATATACTTTAAGGCTTGTGAGAATTATTTTAATAAGTTACTATGAAACCCTCCACTTCAGCTTCTCAGTGATGGAAGGCTCACTCCTCAACCTCTGCTTCTCCCTCTTTCCATCTCACCATCACTCTTCTATAAGAACACCTTGCATAGACCTAAGCTTCAAGCACAAAAACAGGGCTTTGAATCAAGAGATTCTGCTGTATGTCTGCAATAGAAAAACATTCTGACTGCTGCATCTACAGGCATTTGGAGCCAAAGAAGCATGTTTCCCATCTAACTTTTGGTGTTCAATGGAAAGTATTCAAATAGAACAAAGTCTCCTGAGAACTTGGAAAGACTTAGTTGTCACCATATGATAGGATGTACTTACTCTGGTCACACTATGAAAAGCACAAGAGGTTTAACTATCTACCCCAAGGCAAAGGAAAGAAGGTCATTCCAAACTTACCTTCAGCAGGATGCAGCTGTACAGATAAACAGCTTCCATAAAAGTTAAAGAATCTAGCTCTGAAAAGGATTGGTTGGAGTCAAGAAATCTCACCTTTAGTTACTGGAGGGGTAGTGGATTTATCATATCCTTGGATCCATTCTGTACTACAGTTTCCCAGATGAGTTGGTCAAGACAAAAATTAAGCTCAAGATGTAGGGCTCAAGGGTAAATAGCCTGATTAATAATTTTCAGTAGACATGTAACTGAATGATTTATAGTTTTTCTTAACACAGACCCTAGCCGCAGTAAAGGCTGCAGCTATTTCTTGGTAAACAGAACTTGTTTCAACTGAGAGATTCACCTGGTACTCCTCAGAACACTGGAAGTGAGTTGTAAAGCCACACCATTAAACATCACATCCAGATTTAACAATAATAGAAATTGTTTTGTGGAAGACTGTATACTACTGCAGTCAGAGAGAAACAGATTTCTAGGTAGCATTACATTTTATCTCAAGCTAGTAGAAATTTAAATTATCATTTGGAGGTGCCCACTATTTCCATCCTCACCTCAGACCCAGAGGTCAGACAAACAGTTACAATGTACTTTCTAAATGCAAAATTTGAGCTGAATTGGGTCCCAAGCTTTGTTTCCTCCCTGATCTAATTTATATTCCTTACTCATCTTTCAGGTGACTTCTTATCACTGGATGTTGTCATTGAGATGCCTGGAGTCATAATAATGTTTCCTATAATAATTGACAAACTATAAAAGCACTACATGGTCTGGCTTGACCCATGTTTCCTTTTTGCACTGATGTATGTTATGTAGTACTAGGGGTTACAACACCGAAACCATTCCAGGTTATAAGATGTGGATGGGTTTTGCTATGAATGGTTGGGTTGTCCCCCCCCACCCGCCTCCAAATCTATGCTAGGATGAAACTGAGACAATTAGAAATGGTTTTTGACAAGACAGAGTAGGCCAGCAGAAGAATAAAGTGTAGCCTGAATAGTAAAACTATCACCTGATGAAAAGCGTTCCAGTTCATTGTTTATTATGATTTACAAACGGAGCATTTCAACAAGAAAAGACAGGCAAAACTTAATGTTGATAACTTGGCTGCAAGGACAATACTTTTCCAGGATGTAGAAAACACAAGTTCCTACTCTTGGTCTGAATCATGGATTTGCAATTCCATTTCTTAAGCAAATACTCTAATCCTGAGGTTATTTGCTTTCTGTGACACATCTCTCATGTTTCAGTGAGAAATTCTAAGGTCATGTTGGAAAAAAAAAAATTTTCCTACAAAAACTTCACCACATCAAAACATTCCTAACCAATTCCAGCTCTAAAAGGTCTCGACCTTTTGTGTCAGTTGACTGACTCCACTGTGAGTCTTTAGCTGTGTAAAAGGTCTTCAGGATTCAACTAAGTCAGCCAGCTCAGAATGCCCCATGTAGAGGAGAAACTTAGAATAGTACAAAGGCATTCCTGCAAAATTAATCACTGATCCCTTCGCATATATTCTCACCAGAAGCACTAGTTTAAACAGTGACTTTTGGTGGGAAGGACATTTGTCCATTGAACTCCAGAGTTAGCTCACTTCGCAACTGGTAATGAATAATTGCAATTGATGCTCATCTCAGTACTAGAGCAAGGAATTTGATCTTTTCACCAAGTAGATAGGAATTCACAGTCAATGCAATCACTTTTCATATAACACAAGTCACAGATCTGTGAACCAAGGCAGTTTGGATAACCTGACTAACAAACTTTGCAGGATATAGCAGAGTAAATGTACAGCACAGCCGCTATTGTCACAGGTGAATTGTCTCGTTTCGTGATGGGGAACAGCAGGCACACAGACCAAGAGTTCTGTAAGTTCACATGTTTATGTATCTTTTTTAATGTAGTACCCTAATAAAAAAATAAGTGTAAACTTGCCTATCTGGGGGGGAAGGTCAAGTTGTCAGTTGTAATGCTGTTACTTATGTATTTCATGGGGCAGGGGAATGGAAAAACCCTCCACTTTGGAACTGTTTAAAAGTTCTGTGGAAAGAATTCTTGGGGGGTTTTTCAGGTATTTCTCTTTTTTTTAAAAACTTGTCAGTGTTGCTCACTAATTTCCCCTTCCAGCCTGGAATGTTCCACACTAAGTCTTTCTTTAAAGTGATTTTGATAACTAAACTGGCCCTCTGCTGCTCTTATTTTGGGAAACAGAAAATACCACCTCACCCACCTCCATTTCCCAAAGCGCTTTGTTACAGCCAATTACATCTGCCAAGACTACATTGCAAATTATGTGCCCCCAAGAGTGGCTGTTTGAGGAGCGCCCTTTACTGAGCTGACCGAACATATGGATTTGCTTCAGCCTGGACACTTTGCGAGGGATGGACAAACCCAGGCTTTTCACCAGACAAACACACAGCAGCTTTCAGCACTTCACAGCTGAGACAACAACGTAAGAATGGCCACAAAATGAGAGACCATGGGTTCACACAACACAATATCATGGCCTTCTCATGAATTTCAAGTACTTCATGTGATGACTTCATGAACAGATTAAAAATAAGGACAGAAATCCAATTTATTTCACAAAAGAGACCACTTTCTAAGTCTTTATCTGACCCTGCTACAACAGCTTAATTTGGCTGGAATGTCTCTTTGAAATAGGAACATTTTGTTTGCTTATGTGTTCTCCCCTGATACCACCCCTGAGATTCACTGTCACTTTGTGCAGCAATCACAAAGCACAGGACTAGTTGAAAGTGTTGTAGACTATCTTGTTCTAGAAACTGATGATCCACTCACATTTTACTTGTTCTCATTCTACTGCAGGGTTTATCTTCCTTTAACTTCCAAGAAGATAAGGGACCTTCCTGTTGTCTTTTCAAATCAGACTGAGCAAAAAAAAGTCAAGCCTAATCAGTGAAATGACTTAGTTTCTAAAGACTAACCCATCTTCAACTTCTCAGGTTGTCCATCAGCAGGTTACAGTGTGATCAAAGCAAGCCAAGGAGAGCCTGAGGCTTCATGAAGAGGTTTTTCATAGGTGAGCCCATGCTACAGAGCTAAGAGGAGGTAATTATCGTTGAAGATCTACCAGGGGCTGAGAGAGTGATTTAAGCTAGAAACAATATGCTTGATTCTCTGCCCATATATCCAAACATCAGAGAGGCCCATACAGCCTGTAGCAAGGGATGTACAATCTTGGACACAGCAGGGGTAGCATGTAGATATTCATAAAAGTAACAAGGAGAACCAGGCTTTTTCAGATAACTGTATCCAGCAATTAAACCCTACAATGAAGTCATGAAAAAAGAGGAAAAGGGAATAAGAAACAGAGTCAAGAAATTGAAATCCACACCCAGCTTGGCAGTTGATCTATTCCCTGGCTTCACATTTCTATAGTGAATTTCCCTTTATCTCTTTTTGGTTTTGGCCTATCCTTTTGAAGAGTAAGAGCTGGAAGAGGGACTAATTTATGTTTGTACAGTAATTAACATGCTATCATCCTTTGATCAGGCATATAACAGTAATGAAGACCCCAGTTTTATTCTATGATGGATCTTGTCTAAGAAGTAATTTCATTTCATACACTCATTGTTTTGATTTTCTCTGTAATAGTTGTACATGGATGTAAGCATTAAAGGAATCTTTGACTGTTTATTTCAACTGAACCCTCATTCCAAATGGTAGTGCCAGAAGTTGAGGTTGAAGCCCAACATCACTGTTATTCCTAAGTTTATCCGTTCTTCATAAATGGTTTGAAACAAAATTATATGTTTATATTCCTGTATTAATTTAAAGGCTGATGTATGAAAATATTTGAGTTTCTTTTTTTATAGATTTAGTAATAAAAACTGGCCTAAAAATAATGTGCCCTATGAGATTTGTATTATTAAGTAATTTTTATCAGTAAAACGTTCTCCTTCTTGCATTGCTAAAATGATGGGAAAATAAAATAAAAAAATCTCAAAAAGTATGCCAAGGTTTTAATTACAAGATTTTAGGGCTGGAATTCTTCACTTTATTTTCTGCTGGATTTAGCGAGTGAGTAGCTATTTGTACTTCCTTTCCCAAGCACTGTTCTGCCATGTAACATACAGAAAACACTGTCCTGTGTTTTCTTCTTCTTTCTGAATTTATGCCAATAGTCAGGAACGTATGGAAAACAAGAGCTACGGAACAATTTGTGCTGACTTCAGAAAGAAAGTATGAAAATGGGTAACCCTGGACACAAATCTTAACATTAAAGAACAACAAGACTTCCAAATCTAGGCTTTTGTTAGGAAATACTGAAGTGAAGATTGCCTCCAAGACATCGATTGAGTCTCTTGTTTGCACTGAGCAGTATACATTATCTAGTACAGTCTTTGAATGCATAGCTTTAATTTCAGCCAATTAGTCACAAGTCAATTACTCTCTGCAGCTGTTTAAGAGTACACATTACCTACAAAGAAGTACCCATAGGCTTCTTTAGGTCATAGCACTGTTATTCAAAAGACACAGGATCAGATCTTTTCAAGAACATCAGATGTACCATTGAAAGTTTTGAGAAAAGTTTCCACTAAACAACTAATTTCGTAGTCTGTTGCAAAGCCTCTTCATAGCACTTACCTTTGCTTGCTGAACTAGAGACAACAGTTGCCGCTCAGATTGCTTATCCATAAGAGATTAATTCCCCAGATATTTTCCACTGATCACTGCACAGCACCTAAATACAATAGCTTCAACCACAGCAAGATTAAGGCTGCAAGAAGACTTTTATACTGGTTTGAATTCTGTACAGCTGGTTGCATGGAGCAGGGGATTGATTTGGGATTTATTTCACCTGCAGTATCTGGGATGAAATTCACCTGTAGCAGAAACACCATCTGTATAAGGTATAGCCATTCCAAAGCAGTGTTTTGACTGGATCCTAAAATTTTTTCGAGCAAAAGCAACAGGCAGATAAAATTGAAAGAAGGCAAACAATGGTTACATTCACAACCAGTTTGAAGGAGAAAAATACATGGTTAATACAGTCTGCTCAGCTGGCTTGTACAGTGATAGGAAAAATCTGCAGGAGGAGATAGAGATTTTACAGTAAAACATCTGAGCCAAACCCTGCCTTTGGGTTCAGCTGTATGAAAGACCCACTATTCTGTAATGCTAAAAATGTAGAACAGGAGCTTTTTTTTTCTCACTTCATCCCGTATGAATTCAGATAACGCAAAAGATCTGAACAGGCTCAGTAGAGAGCTCTCTAATACTGTTAAGTCAAAAGAAAGTGCTGTCGTGGCTTTATTTTCAAAGCAGCTTGGAAATGTATAGCACATTTCAAAACTGTTTGTGAACACTGTTCTTGTAAATCCAAGGTATCTGACTTTTTATGGTTTTGTGGATTTTCTTGGAAATCAGAGGAGACCACCGTCAATTCAGGAATGTCTTGGGAAGCCCTCAAGTGTTCTGCAAACATTTGGTGGGTGAGTGGCAATATTCAAGGAGGCTACACTTGGTTACTCAAACATTTTAACAAGAAACAGATTCTCCAAACAGAAACAAAGGCTATCGAATAAGAAGGAAGGTTGCAAAGGGCCCCATGCTGGCCCCCTCCACTGGATACCAGGTCAGTGCCTGTAACGGACTGTAAAGACAAACTGCTCCATCATAAAGTACCATGACCTCAGATCATTTTCTTTAATAGATTTAGCCAGGTCTGCTGGATGTTTCATAATATTCTAGTTACGAGTCAGGGGAAAAAACTAATGCAGAAACAGATGAGGGAAAGAGCTCTATTGTTAGGTTCTGTTAGCTCTGAAGCTGTGAAATGTTTCACAGCTGTATCAGAAGTCTTTATCCATCTTTAGGTTATGTTGAGTCAAGCTTATCTCCTTATTACTGAAATTCAAGAAGTTAAAAAAAAAAAAAAAAGAATAACCAAGCATATGTTTTTAGTTATCCTCCTTCTTGAAAAGGAAGTTGGTCAGACGATCTTGTGAGGTGAAAAAAATTGAAAGTACATTTTGAACATACAGCTCTTCCTGTGAATTCTTTATGGGAAATTGATTTTTTTCCATACAGAAGCTGCTTACAAAGTAAAGGTCTTGTTTATACATTGTAAAATATTCATGCAAGAATAATAATCTCACAGTTACATTTTCAAACTTTTGATCCATTTACAACATGGGAAAAAAGAGTGTGTGAAAGGTTTTGGTTAGTCTTAGAGTCCTCTTAATTCTCAAAGCACGGAAAAACATTAACCCTATTTTTTTTTCGTATTCACTCTGCATTAAATCCCAGGAGTAGCATATTTCTATTATTTCTTCATAAGACAAACTCCAATATTGATTTCTAACCACCATTCTATTATTATGCATATATTACACATTAACACTTCCATGGTTCTAATTCAATACTCTCTGATCTGTAAATGTCCTCTAAGCCTGACACAAATCCCATTGAAGATAGTGCAAAAAAAGTGTACTTATTTCAGTGGGTTTTGGAACAGCATTCCCTAAAGAAATTTAGTCTTACACGCCACCCTGCGTTAGACCTGCTCTTTTTCTGCGTCTTCTCAAATGCAGCAATAGAGCCTGAAAGGTCCTATAAATCATGTAATTGAGAAACCAATGCACATAAAAAGAATTATGGCAAAATCTATCTTTTTCACAATATCCTGAGCCAATCCCCAGGATGGACAGCAATCAGAGCTCCCTAGGTGATCATTATGGTTCAAGAAAGGTTTTGGAAAAATTATTCTACTAGAGCCAGTAAACAAGTATTGAGTAGAGCCATTGAAGTGGTTTATGTTTCAACTACAATAGAAAGTCACTAAGAAGAAAGAAATTGCTACCTAAACTCATGATCAGAATTCAGAATTATGAATGGTTTCACTTCAATATCACCCATATATGTCTGGAGACAATCCACTTTCAAGAGAGTCACCCAAAATGACAGTGGCTTCTTGAAGGACTATTTGAGGCAGTAAGGACTGTTTCACCGTTCAGTTTGTGGACCAGTTTTTAATTTCAGTGGAATTCCTATGCATTCACCCCAGTAAATCTAACACTTCAGTTGAAGCTACACACTTTTTGATGACTTCTTTTCACATTATTACTATGGGTTGAGCCTTTCCTTAGTCCATAATCAGGGATTTTTCTTTTGACTTGAAGCCTTGTGTTTGATTTCACTACTAGTTGACAAGTATAAGATAAAAAAGAATCCAGGTTTCTGTATGCCTGCTTTGTTATGGATGTGCATCTCTCAGTGAATGGATTATAGAATCATAGAATAGTTTGGGTTGGAAGGGACCTTTAAAGGTCACCTAGTCCAACCCCCCTGCAATGAGCAGGGACATCTTCAACTAGATCAGGTTGCTCAAAGCCCCGGCCAGCCTGACCTTGAATGTTTCCAGGGATGGGGCATCTACCACCTTTCTGGGCAATCTCTTCCAGTGTTTCATCACTGTTGTTGTAAAAAATGTCTTTCTTATACCTAGTCTAAATCTTCCCTCTTTTAGTTTAAAGCCATTACCCTTTTTCCTGTCACAACAGGCCATGCTAAAAAGCTTGTCCTCATCTTTCCTGTAAGCCCCTTTAGGTACTGGGAGGTCGCAATAAGGTCTCCCTGGAGCCTTCTCTTCTCCAGGCTGAACAACCCCAGCTCTCTCAGCCTGGCCTCATAGGAGAGGTGCTCCATCATAAGTGAGTAAAACTTAGATTTTCTACTGTGTCCTTATGTAATTGTAAATGTCTCCTGCTGTTTTTCTGGGGTTTGTCCTTACAGCAGAAAAAATGGTGCCGATGACTACTGTTTTTGACTGAACTGGCAAAAATGTGTAGGAACTAAATTATTTTGGGAACTCAGCTCCTCTACTATGCTGGGGAGACATTAGCTAAAATGGATCAAAAGTCATTAGATGATATGCAGAGTAATGGGTGAGCCTTGTTTTCATAAGGAGCCAGGCTAAAAACTTAATTTTCACAATTGGCGTGAACTGGTGTCTTTCTGTGTGATCACAAGAAAGGGAAAGGACTAAGTGAGCTGGCTGTATCTATCACTTTGTAAAGTGATACGAAGAAAATTGCAGAATTCATACAGTTCCTGTACAGCAGTGACAATTTGTTCTACAGATTGAAAAACCACCGTACGTCTTAATATCCTGAAAGGAGGAACCTGTGAACGAACTGTGTGTGTGCCCTTCCTGAAGTTCTGGGTAGTAGTGACGTAGTTTACTACTAATTAGCAGCATACTGAAGGCTAACCCAGTGGTGGCACTGTTCTCTGCACTACTGTCACTGAAATACTGGGAGATTTCTCAGTCTGACAAACACTGGAGCTCCCTGTGTCCCGGGGGACCAACATTAGCGACCTAGCAGCGATGTGAAGCACTCGTCTGAAACAGCAGTGAGTTGAGCCAGTGCCATGCGGAATGCTCCCCTCTTCCAGCAGATTCTATTTATTCATTGAAAAGAAAATTAAGGACCAAAAGGTGCCTTCAATAACTTTTTAGTTGGCCTGTGGTGAATGTTGCACAACCTCATCTTCAGAATGACAATACTGATCACGATAGCCCCATGTCCCTGGGTGCCCGAGACATGTCACTGCAGGCTATGAAGTCAACAGGAGCTGAACCCAAGGAAGCAAAAGTATTTAATTCATGATTCTTGTGACAAGAAAACAAATATCAGCGCTTCCCAACCCATTCTCCAAAATGAAACCAGTTGAAACAGTAAGTATACTTCAAAGGATACTCCTTCAGATAGCAAGCACATCACTGCTTAGGTTTAATGAGTCACAGACCAGGAGTTCGTCTGCTCAAAAGCGATAGAGCTTTACTGGCATTCAAATAACAAAGCCTTGGGTGGGCTACTGTAGTATTTAGCTGCCCTTTTTGTCTAAATAATGCATGCAAAAAAACCCACTGAGAAAGTCAAAGCAACCAAAAGTTACACATGCCACTTCAGGCTCCTCTACTGCTGCTTTTCCTTGCTTCCAGCCACTCTGGAAACAGTGTCAGTTTTCTCTGTCATAACCCTCTGTGTCTCTGGAAACATCCCTTATTCACTGAATTCTCTGTACCTGCTTGTTTTAGCCACTTTGTGTGTATTGCACCAAATGACTCATACGATCATGAAAGCACAGTGGCAACTTCTGTTTGTCATTTCTGTTGTTCATGACTGAAATTTCTTCTGCTAATAACAGGCTGGTAGGAATTAAGGAAACCACTGTTTTCTATAGAGAAAGAAAGAGGAAAGAAAACCCAATTAGGATTAAAAAAACCTTTCAACTTTCAACACGATGCTGGCGTATACTGCCTGTACGCTTAATTGGGAATCCTGATATTCCATCAATGAGAGATCAGATGCAACAGCAGAGCCCACTGTACAGACATATCCTGTGTGTAAATAAATAATAAAAGTAATACTGTACAGACACAGGTCTGGACTAAGTGTTTCCCAAAATCTGGGATCATTCAGACCTGGCTCAGACATTGCCTGTGACAGTCACAAAGCTCAGATCCAGAACTCCCAGCTCTAACCTGTTTAGACTCCAGGTTTCGCCCTGTCACTATTGTAGAAGTGGGTTTTGCTGCTCTGGTTTCCCTCTTGTGCTTTCTTATTTTTTATGGTGTTTATGAAATGACTCCTGCTCAGAGGAAAAGTGTGACTGGTTTTGTTTACCCTGCTTATTATATGAGAACAATTTGCAGGCTGTCATTTCATTATTAAATTTGAAAACAAAGCAAACACCAGATCACTACAAGACTGGATGAAATGAAAATAAGCTCATTTCTGCCTTACATGTTTAAGCAAAACTTAGTATGATTGACGGAAGGTAAAGCTTGTATCATCAAATACCAAAACTATTAAATGGCTAATCCTTGTTGTCAACAAGATCTGCTTTCAAAGTTAAGTCTACCTTCCAAAAATTGCTAGGAAATTTATGATTCAACAATGAACTCGTAATTGCTTCCTCCTTATGTTGATCTGTTTTCCTGGAAACACAATTAATTCTCTATGCTGAGCCTTTAAGAATGAAACAAATTGTAGCCCTTGCTCACTTTGGCAATGCAATCACTTTTAATCAGTGCATAATTAGGGTTTAAACAGTATCAACCTGTCCCTGTTGCAAGAAGGTAACTGCGCTTAAACTTCAATTACTCCTAAATTTAAAAATCAATTGCAAATAAAATGTTCTGCTGCTGATGCTAAAGAGATTAGAAAGACCAGAATACGTTCACGCGAGAAGCTACTCATGTCAACACAATTGCAACAAGCAGCTGCCATAATGTAGGTAATTCTGCTGTAATGCAATAGTAAGGTCTTTATCTAATCAAAGGTTGTGGGCTAAGGCTGTCAAAAAATACAAGGCGCCTCAAAAGGCAGGTTGCTATTGTTTTCTAGATGGTTTTATCCTGTGCAGGATAAATGAGCTATTTTGCTTTAAGAAACGATTCTTCGTGTGAATGCTTGAAAATCTAATTTTTCCCCTCACAACATATCTACAGCAAGATGACAGAAAAGTTGCAAAACAGCCGTCCGTTTTGATGACTCTAAGGTTTAAAATAACAAGCTCTTTCTGTACCCGTTCATCACAATGTTTTCTGGAGGCATCAGGGACAGTGGGCCTCCAGCACGCTAAGCACTGCATAAACACACAGTGAGGCGGTGGTCTTGCAAGGAGGCTTGCCAGACAGCGGGAAGGACCTACGGGGAAACCTGGGATTGAACTCAGATTTCTGGGCCTTGGTTTTATATGCTCACCCCAGCTAAATGTGCAGGGGAAAGGGCTCACGACGGCACCGTACGTGGCTGAAGAATCAAAGGGATCAGTAGGCAGTGGAGAGAAGCGTGCTCCCCCTGGAACCTGCTCTGAGTAGGATTGCAGGAGCACAGAAATACTCAGCAGTGAATCTGAACTGCAAACCTGGACTGCCATGTGCAAGGAGGCAAGGACCATGAGGGCTTCCTGCCTTGGGCACCGTCATACCCAAGGAAAACTTAAAAATTTTCTTTGTATGCTTGGTTGGAAACCGTCAGGAAAAAAAATGAAAATTTCATCATGACCATTTGGGAGACTGTCACTTTTTAAAGAATTCTTCCAAATCATCTATCTAGGGATGAGACTTTCATGTCACCATGATAGCAAACAGTAACAAATTAACGGCAGCAAAATGCAGCTAAAGTGAAGTGTGCTGAAGTGTCCTGACTCCAAATGTGTGAGCAGATACCATTCTGCAAGCCTGGCTGTCATGCCCCTGCCTGCTAAACTACATTAATAACTTTACAATCTGGCTCCTGTCAAAATGATTGTGGGAAAAAACCAAAAGCACAGAGATGGGTGGCAAGAAAGTGGTCAGGTATGCGATTCTGATAATTCTTTCATGTTTGGTATTCTGGAAATTAGGCAATGTAGACACTAATCATAGCATACATTAAAATAAAAAGCATGGCAAACCCCACATGGAGATTAACTCCCTCCTCCATCTTTTAGGATGGAGGAGAAACCTTGTTTTCCATCCGAGGCATGCCTTTGGCCTGTCTTCTTCTCAGAATCCTCTTCATTTTCTTCAGATGCTGAAGGAACAAGCACATGGCAGCTGCATCAATACCATTCAATAAAGCAATGTTAGTGGACGCCTCCGGTGACGCAAGAAGAAACTTATTTATTGGGTACATCCTAGGATACCTCAGTGCTGCAATGTTCCCAAAGGAAAGGCAGGGCCTCTCTTCACATCTTTGTTTTCTGGTTCTTTCCTTTTATTCATTGATGAGTATACCAACTGCTGTTTTCTTCAACTCCCCCTACGTTTTTGAAACAGATCACCATGATACTCTGCCAGAGCTAATAAAGGTTGTAGCGGAAAGAAGCAAGCTGCTGGGGGAAATAGAACACTTCCAATGGTCCCAGGTATAGGGGGAAATAACTTTATTGTTAGGAAAGATTTTAAGGCTTGGACATATATGCAGGTGGAGGCACTGCTTAGTGTACCTTCTGCGCCTTCCATCCTTTCTTGGTTCTCTTGCTGGTGGGATTTCATTGACAACTGCTGGGGCTGCATCCTAGGACGGGCTGCACAAAATGCATCTGGGAACAGAGGAAACTTCTCAACCTCTTCCTCATCTCTGCACATCCACAGCTGTAACCTAGGCTCTCTCTGACATACACCCCGGTGCCTGCAGTCAGTTTTTATTCATCCTTCACTGAGGCACATCTCCCACTGAGGCACCATTACCTCTGCACTCAATTCTCTCACCAAATGTCCCAAAACGAAGCACAGCCTGACATCCTACAGTGTGTGAAAGTGAAATAAAAATGTTGTTTCCTTTGCTCCTGTGTGATGCAAGTGCAAAAATCCTTATCCCTCCCTGTGGTTTGGTCATTCTAACCTGGTCAAGTGCCACTCAGTACCACATCATCTTAGACAATGTGTTAGAAGCTGCAGTCCATGTAGGGCAAAAAACTATGTAGAGAAGAGGTGATAAATGGCCTCAAAATAATTAAGGCCAGGTTTTCCATTTCTCCTTCCCAACTTTTGTGCAATTTCCTACCTCTTAAACCTATCAAGGGCAAGAGACATAAATTTTCCCTAGAAACCAGGCAGTTAAGTCTATTTCTACACGACACAGCCTCCGGTCTCTGTAAAGTTGTTAACTTCATCCTGGTCCTGTAGAAAAGAGGAATCTTGGTAAGTGTGCAGGGGCCCATGGTGCCAAACCTAAGGGTTTGCAGAATGTGGTCACTGACACAGCAAGAACAGAATGCACCTGTGTCTGTATCCACCATAAGGTGAGTGGAAGTGAGCGTGGAATCAACCAGACAAACAACATCTCGAAGCTGGGTTGCAAGAAGCCAGCCTGGCTCAATGCCTGTTGTTACTGAGTCATAAGATTAGGGCACAACAAGAAAAAGGCAATGTTTTGTATTAGCTGAGATGAAGCTGCAGGTAGGAGAGGAGCAATAGAGTTATTTGATCACCCAGCAGGCTTGTAATAGCAGAGCCTAATCATTTTTGGATTACACACCTGATCAGTTACCACACAGCTTGCTCCACCTGGGAGCAACGCCTGAATGGATGTGGTTTTCATGAGGATTCCTGTGCTCAGATATACTCCTTCTTCTCTGCAGTTGAACAACCAGTTTACTCCTTTTGCTATAAAATACTTTTCTGGAAAATACAATCAAATGACTTTTGATATTTGCTATGCAATTCAACATGCACACTCATTAAAAATAATAATAATGTGATCACTGGCCTTCCACATGCTATTTAATCAGACAGATCCTAGCTCTTATTGCTAATGTTCTTCTGCAGGACTGAAAGTCCTTCTTTGTGTTTTTACATTGCTCAGCATGATGGCCTTTGATCAAGCTCAAGCTTAGTACTGCTGACATGGAGACAATGGCACTGTCAGGAAATAAGAAATGCTCTCTCCCAGAATCTCTGAAATCAGTGCTGCTACAATAGCTGTCTTGGCATCTCGTACTGCCACCAGCCTCTCTGGTGTCTGTGTGCCTTCCAGGTTAAACCGATACCCAGCTATACCAATAAGAACAGAATAGAATAGAATGGAACAGAATAGGATAGAATAATTTTCAGTTGGAAGGGACCCACAACGATCATCTAGTCCAACTGCAACTAAGTCCAACTAAGACTAAGAATGGCAACATCTCAGTACTTTCAACAGAGTCAAAAGTGTGGAGAATCCTGATTTTAATTTTTTTCTGCACTTCCCCAAATTGGGACGATAATGTGGGTTTTTTTTAGATGTTGGCAATATTCAGAGTTCTGTTGTGACCCGTTTTTTTTGGCAGATGTGGATTACCATAAGAAAGCTCTTAATAATGTATTTGTAGCAAGCATGCAGCTTTGCTTTTTCAGAATAATACCTTCAGAACAATCATAGATTATCTGAAATACCAAAAATCACAAGTCACAAACATATAGAAATTTACCCCTAATTTTCTGTGACAGTAAGAAAATGGCTTTGCCATAAGAATATAGGCTGGTTTTTTTATCTTGTAGTATTTTGAGCTTGACCAAAAGAAGCTGAGTTCTGATCTAAAATGGTCAAAGTTTTTATCAAAGTTCAAGCACTCTACAAAAGCTATAGGTAAAGTAAACATTTTCCAACTATTTTAATTATTTAATATAAAGTAATTTTTCAACCAGAGCCTCCCATAATGGCTTCTGCTGACTTTTCAGACCAAAGAAATTTCAATACAAAGGGAAGAGGCATCCAGTGAGCAATGAGAACTGCTGCCTCACTCTCTTCCCTCAACCGGAGCTTGCCATTTTCTTAACTTCCGTCTTCCTACGTAAACATGATGTTTGATACCACATATTCTTCTCAAAATGATCATCCGTGGCACTGTTTGTCTCTCGGATACCAATTCTGCTACACATTAAGAGTTAGTAAAAAACCTTGAGGGTGCACTTTATCTGGGCATTCTAAGAGAATTCTGCTCACAAATGAAGGTAGGAATAAAAGTGTTGTGATGCAATTTCCATTGAAGCCATTAGATAAACTTTAATTCACTTCACCAGGGTTTGGGTAAGTTTTTGCCCAATTCCTTTGTTTTCTTCCTGTGGCTCTGACACTCACAATATAAGCCCATCACACTGAGAATGGGACGTTTATTTATTTCACAATGATATTTCCTGATAGTTCAGCTGCTCTTACTGGCTCCCATGTTCAGAACAGTTTGAATTTCCTGGGATCTCTGGAAAAGTGATATTTCCCCTCTCAGTTTCTCAGGGTAGCTCTGGCTGTTTTCTCATTAGGCTCACAGCAAGAAATAAATGGAGCAGGTGACTGGCACTGAGATTTCAATTCTGATGGGATCTCAGCTACACAGTGAGCTATAGCTGTAACGTTAAGTATGTGCATTTAGGTGAGAAGTAAAGGCATAAAATAAGCTGAGTATCAAAACCCAACTGACTTCATTGGGAAAAGGCATGATTCAGTTATGGCCCTATATAAAACAAGAAAGTACATGTTTTAGTGGATTCCTCTTTTATTCATAACATCCTTGAACAGGTTTGACTCATACAGTCCTGTGATGTCCTATCCTCAGTCAACTCCCCAGCATGCCATCATAATTTGTCATAGCAAGAGCCTACATACTCAAAAGGCCAAATCTGATTCTATTGTAGTCAATATAGATTTTGGTGTTATCTCTAGCTGAAAGTAGATTGGTAAGTGGAATTGAATGGATGTCATGTTCATGCAGAGATAAGAAACTTCCTTACCACTAAATTTTCTGATCAGATTTGGAGCCGCTTTGTTTTGTGCACTGTGGAGAGCTGCCTATTCCACTAGTGTTGCAAATACACGCTAAGTGTAAATAGGTTATATCACAAAGATTATGCTTATAATTAAATTGCAATTGTTGGCAGTGTTTTTGGTGGCCATTCTGGTTCTGGCACTACTTTAAGGAAATTATAAGGAAGCAAAGAGCCTCACATAACGGTGAGAACAAGAACACTGGAACCCTCGATAAAGCTCTCAAGATTTAAGGCCTTTGTTTTAGTCTACAGGGAGAAGTATGACATTGGAGATTATTATTATGTGCCATAAAAAAATTAAGAAGGCCTTCCTATGCATATTAAGGATAAATGCTTTCTAATATATCAAGAGAGTCTAAACTGAGCATATCTAATACAAACAATCAAAAGATGGGAAAGCCTAGAAGAACATTCCATCAAAGTTCAGTAAGGTAGCTGTCCTTAAATACTGAAAGACATCTTCATGTTGCTGAAAATTAAGACAATTAAGTGTCATTTGGGCTATCTGAATCTGAGCTGTCTTAGCAAGTACAACTTGAGGTACTCACTTTTCCACATTATTTACATTTGTATGCATGTTTAAATATTTTCTCTTTTCATCTTAGTTCAAAAGATAACACTTGTGGTGACTTTATTATTTATTATTTATGACCTTGATACATATTCATTTCATACTCTGTTCTGTTCAGCTATATTATTCATTAATATAGTTCATTTCTTCATTGTGAGATCTTCTGGTCTTTGGAGGTGTTTTATGATTTGCATGAGTTGCACAATGTTATTTTTCTCTACATCTGAAAATAAGGAGTTCCTCATCCCACTCTAATTTCATATTTCAATCCTGCCAGTAATGTACCTGAATCCATTGAATCGAGGTGGAATATTGGGAGACAGGAAGATCTGATTCTTTCTTTGTGTCCTGGTTTAAGGTAAAACAGGACCAATTTTGTTCAGTAACTTTACTTTTTAGCTAGGCATCTTCTAACTGCTGAAATTAACAGCATGCTGTGCAGAAACTGTTCGCTCTCAGAGTGATGACCCATGTTTATAGTTGATGCCAAGGAATGGGATGCAGAGAGGCTCTTGCTTATCCTTATTGTTATAACAACCAAGGGCAGCCAACTTTGTTACTTGCCCTGTTGGTGGGTTGGAAGTGGAAAAGCGTAGAGGGGTCACACCTGTGGGGAGGAGCAGACAGGACAGGTGACCCAAAACTGACCAACAGGGTATTCCATCCCATCTGCCTCATGCTCAGTGTAAAAGCTGAGGGATCAAAGGGTCAGTCCTCTTTCTTCAATGGCCGGTGTCCAAGGAGGATTCTGTCTGTTCATTTGCCTTTGATCCTGATCCTGAATCCAGACCCAGAATCCAGTTCCTGTCTGTCACTGAGTCCAGTCTGGGACTTCCCCAGTGCCTGCTGGTGACGTGATTGTCATCCTGGGAGCTTGATATGGTTTTGTATATATTTCATTATTTTCTTTTTATTTTATTATTCATATTTCATTAAAGTACTTTAGTTCCTCTAAACTCTTAAGTCTCTCTTTTTCTCTCCCTCCTACCTCACTTTGAAGCCAGGCAGGAGAGAGAGAGCATCTGTCATTCTGCTTGATTGGGCCAATCCAGCCCAAACCACGACACTTTGGTTTTACTATTTTTATGTCGATGAAATTTCCTTGTCTTGAAAAGAGCTGCTCCTTCTTTACTCTAGTTTAAATGAGAACAGAATCAGGCCTAATTGAGGGCTAATTCTGAATTTGTCACAAGACCATTCTGTTGAAAGACCCTGAAAGTCAACAACATATGTCCGGCATCATAGAGCTGAAGCTCACTCTTCTAGGAAACTCAGCCTTCTAAAGAGCATTTCCTCAGTAGTTTTCCCATTCTTCAATACCATGGATATTGGATTTCACAGATATAAATCCTAGAAGAAATTATTCTGAGCATCGAGTTTGAACTATAGCACTACTCTCATATTTGGAGAGAAATCTATAATTCAGGGTTCAAAACAGAAATCCTAGCTCCGACCTCCGTGTTTCCTATATTTGTGGGTTGTTTATTCAAGATGGCTTTTAAGCCCAACAGGAATTTGGACTCATCATCTTGTGGTTTTGCTTACGTTTGACATTGACAAAAATTATTCTGAAATGAAGGTCACAACTTAAAAACATTTGTAAACTAAGTCCTTTATTTTCCCTTCCAGAGGGAAGGCTGAATGGACTTGATACACTGCAAGCTCTCTGTACTTACTGTTCTTTCTATTATTTCTCTCTTCAAAGAATCACCTGAATTCAGAACTTAATGGACAAATAGTCTCAGACTAGAACATCATGTAAACCTCCACTGAGACACCGTGCTGAACACTGTGGTTAAGGATGTCCATGCCCAACACACTGGGCACTAGTAAATAGTCAATTAAGGTTCCCAGTGAAGGCCTGCAAACAAACAATATAATGCAACCATACCTTTTATTACACTGATCAAATGCAATCAGGCTGCTGCAGTTACAGGAGAAAGAAAAATCTATCCAGTTTGTTGAAATAAGATCTTTGCATGGCATAATAGACATTAATTACAGTGCGTTCATTAAATTAGTCACTTCTAATTAAGCTGACATACAAGGAGTGGTTTTTATGTTCAGCTTTGTCTAGGCTAGGAAATATACTAAACAAACTGAAGTAATCAGTTCCTTACCAGCACAAACTGATGCAGCCTTGCTAAAATTCAATGGGACTTGGCAAACTTACCACTGGGGAGACACTTGCCATTCAAATGCAGATTTCCTTATTTGCAATCTCATGCACAATGAATCTTTCACAAAGTTGCCTACAAAAGTGGAATTTACATAAGGTTTTCTTGCTGCTAACACAGGAATCTTAGGTGCTTGAATTACATATATTGGTAGTACAGGAAGCACAGGCTGAGTTGCATGGAGACAGGCAGGGTTCTTTGGGAATATGACGGGTTCTCCCCAAGGGATTCTGTCTATCAGCTGCTTTTCTCCTGGATTTCTATCAGAGGAAGTCAACTTTTACCACCTGCTCTTCAGAACTGAAGGGTAAAACCAGGCTCCACAAACTAGTTACTACTAAGGACTACATTAATGACCACCTGTACTTGTCTCAGAGAACTGTCTCAAGATTTATGCACTTTTGGTCCTCCTGCAGATCGTACGACAGCACTGTGGAAAGCCAACACGACACATTATTAACCAGCCTCCTGAGTATGTGCTAACACTACATCAAATGGGTTGGTGGCTGCAAGACTCATAGTGCCTGTCTAGGCCAGGAACTAGGTTCCCTGTGTGGGCAGAGAAGCAGTGAGGTCTTGTGGGGAGTCCCTGCAAATAATACCCTGCACAGAAATAAGGAGTCTCCCAAGTCCCTTGCCTGTAAAACCACCTTTCTTTGTTCAGGCAATCCGGATTTTCACTGTTGCTGTAAGTATTATTCTCCTTCAATGGAGGCCTTTCTGCCAGCAGCACCCCCAAACCTAGACCTCCCAACACTTAGGATAAATAAAAGCCAGGAATTGATTTGTCCTCATGCTTACTGTGACCTTGCTGGACAAGACACATTTTCTATGTATTTCCAGTTGTCTTTACCTCTTGCCCCATTCCTGTTTGAATACTTAGACTAAAAGGTTTTCTGTGTTTTCTGTACTAGGATTATCTCTCTCTGTCTTGACAGTGAATGGAATTTCAGAATGCTTCTTTAATATAAATAAATACTGGTGTCATTCTCTATAAAACTTTGGGCTGAATTCTAGATTCTTGGACACAGCCCTGCGCAGTATGAAATGGTACAGAAAGAGGTGCTATTCTAATGAAAATAGTTCTTAACAGACATTTTATTTAACTGAAAATGAAAGTATCTTTCAGTTCCTCTATTTCCAATGAATCAGCTGATCAGTACTGGTAAATAAAATAATCACAAAGTGGCTGGGCTAATATACTTTAGGTATCTTCAAGAGATGAACAGTGCATACTACTAGAGCACCATAATAGAGTCATGCATTAGTCACAAAACCAAAAAGGCAGCGACTAGGCCAGGGTTCAACCCTGAACACTGTTTGTGAGAGGAAATACAAAATCATTTGGAAATGTAAGAGGATTATGACAGAAATACTCTCAAACCTTGTCCAAAACAGCAGAAAACAATGACACTAGAGTACTGACTGGAGCCTGACAAAAGTGAAATACCCAGGTAGATATTATAAGATTATAAAGTTTCTATAAGTGTAAGGCTTGCTAGCAATGAACTGATGCTATACAAGTTTAACAAGTGTTATTCTGAGCCTGCTATAAGGAATACAGCAGGGAAAACCATAGCTTCAAATGACAAGTTGGCCTGCATACCTGCATAAGGTGAAATATACAGAGATTATCTCACCCTCTATACAGACCACAACCCAGATAAGTCTTTGGCTAACTGCATAAGTATGACAAATAAAAGGCTACCATAGGAAACATGGTCACTCTCTCCCTGTAATTTCCATGCTGAGGTGTGAAAATCCAGGAGAGATTTGCAAGTCCATCCTTCTACATGAACATACCAACTCGGAGGGCAGATAATAGAGCAAAGGCCAGAAAATTTCCTATATGGACAAAAATGTAATAGCAGCAGCCAGATCTATAAAATTATTTGGATCTTTTGTCCCATCAGTTTAACCTCTAAAGAGTCTTGTTTATGTCTGTGCAAGTTCCTAAAATGATCGTGAAAAAGTCTTTGCTCAATTAGACACCAAATACAGTCTGGAATCTATTATCTGACAGGATGTCTGCTGAAATAGTGAGCCTTTCCATGGGTGAGGCTACATGTAACTTCTGCACATGCATCATCACCAAGAGCCCAGTGTATCCCCGTCCTAAATTGATAGAACCTTTGAGTAAGTTATAGCCTCTCTGCCTTGCTTCATGTTTTAAGACAGTGCTTGTCAAGCACATAAGCAAAACATACTGAATTATACTACATGTATGGCAATCAATTTTCATCTTACCGCAATTTTTTGTCCTATTTTTCTCTTATTAATGAACCTGACAAATACCTTTTTTATTTTTCAGAAGTAATATACAAGAAATCTTATTATCACAGTTGTTCATCCATCTACGCATCCTGCTAGTGATAAAAGCTTCAACTGTCAGGGAAAGACAATCTGAACCTCTTGTATTAATGCATCAAATCTCACATTTTAAATTATAATTTTTCACCTTGGAGAACCTCAAGAAAGGGACTGCTGCAGTTGTCGATTTCACTCAGTTTAGGATGATAAGAGACAGTGTCTATTTCCACATAAACTGAGAAAAATGAATCTCATTATTTTTGATGATGCAGCAAAGAAGTAATGATCCTATGGGATCTTATTACATAGCTGAAAAGTGAATTAACTTTGGCATAACCATATCGAGTGAATTACTCTAATGATCTGTTTCCTAACTCTTATGGGTGATCTCATAACAATACTCTCATAATCTGGGAGTATGCATGAGAGCATAAATTGATTTTGCTTTTCAAAATCCAAACTTCCTCCTCAAAGCAAATCACTGAGACACTTCATCATCTACATTGCTGAGGGAAGCAGTCATTGCTATAGGCAATGATGACACCTTCTGTGACCGTGATAAAACCAGCCCAAAGTAAAGGCATTCATATATCACCCCATAGGTACAAAATTGAAGGTGGCCCTCGTATGAAAAATCAGGAGGAACTACTGGCTTCCTTTGGCTAGTCACCTCTATTCACAAGGCAGACTGAAAGAACTGCAAAGCCATTCTGCCTGGAAACTTGTAGTAAACATGAAAAGAAAATGAGCTGGAAGTTAAAAGGTGGAAACTTTTCACTTTTACAAGAAAGGCTGGATTTTTCAGCAGAGAGAATCCTCAGGACCTTTTGTAAACCATATCTTCTGATAGACTTGAAATTGTGAATGCTCAAATTCATTAGTCATTTATGGATTAGAAGATTAAGGTCCATATCTCCCTTTTTTTTTGTTGGCTGACAGATGAATATTTATCAGAATTTGAAATAACACTATCTAGGATCTCTCGTTCAGCAATGATCAGAGTAGGGTGTAATATGTAATTAAGTCCTCGTTGCTCTTCTCTGGGGTAAATAAGTATCCACGTTGTATTTAAAGATGCCTGCAATGTGGCTGTCTTGTCCAGGGTCAGTGAGCTCTTGCATAGTGCTTAGAGGCTGGTCCTGTGCTTCATTCTGTTCAATGAGTCCAAGTCCTGGAGTCTCAATGTTACCCGCTAAATTTGCATAACACTAATTAAGGATGTGATCAGACAAAGTACTCTACAGCAGTTCTGCAGTGCACTGTGATTATTTCAAGTTAAGATGTGGGTAAATATGCAATTTTATGGGATTTTAATTCTGTGGAAGCAGGATTAATGAGTTTGCTTTAAATTGGTCACCGCTGACGTGCAGTGATGGAAAGGAGAGGCTGTCTGCGTAGCAGAGGTGAGCACTGAACACGTGTCCATGGCCATGCTTGCCCTGTTGCTGGAGCTCTTCCCCTTTCAGGTCCTGTTGCTTTAAACAGTTGTTTATTACAAAATCCTTGATGGAGATGAAGATCCTTCTGGAGGTTAATTTTCTGGCACCTGTGAAACGACCAGCTGTTGGGTGACAGCCTGTCAGATTTTTTTAAACAAGCTAACACTAAAGGGCAAAAATACTGTGTCTCACAGCAGTAGCAGCAGCAGTTTTGCCAGGCAGTGAGTACAGCATGTGGGTTGTGAGGTACTACAGCACCATATGCTGGCTGCCACAAAAAACTCTGCAAGAGGAGATGAAATTCAAAACCAGACATAATAAAAATGTGGATGAAGTAGTGCCACTGTGTGTCCTTAGCTGCCCGTCCCGCGCACAGTCCTGGAAAGGGCAAAAGAGGTGCCATTCAGCTGCAGTCAGCACACACTTCACTTGGTAAGGAACAAAACAATTCTTATTTTTCTGTCATCAAGGAAAAACTGGAGCAGAGAGCAAGAAAATGGTAAAGCCAAGAGGACCCTGTGGCTGTGCTGGGTGCAAACCCTCCTTCGTCTACACCCCTGGGAGTCCCTCAGCCCTCACGCTCCCTAAGATGATATAATTTACCAAGTACACTCTTTATGTTGAAACTTTAAGAGAATGAGGCACAGGGAGAAACGGTGCGGCTGCATGCTCGCGTTTGTATGGCGCTGAACTCTTTGCTGGGCACTTTGGAGTGTGGTCCTTGCACCTCGGCACCTCCCAGCTGGGAGTAACGACTGACACACCAGTGTGCACCTCCTGAGAGCCAGGCAGTGCTGCTGTGACTTCCAATGCTTTTCCTGACACACTGGTAAGCTCTCCCGGGGTTACAGTGGGCAGAGACTGACTCCCGCACCTCTGACCAGATGGCACAGTGACCCAGCCCCAAGTGGCATGGTAGCACAGGCTGCCTAGTGCTGTTCCATGACTACATAAGAACAAAACACACTGAATAATACATGAAGAGCCTGAAAGTTCACCCAGCTCAGGATCTTGCCTGCCACAGAGGCCATGAGAAGATGCCAAAGGAAGTATAATATACTTCCTTTCACTGGGCAAACCTGCTAGTTATACCTCCTCTTCACCAAAATTTGGTGATTCCTGTTCCCAAGATGCCCCTTGTTACACACCTTGCTGTGAGATGTTGTGTAGAGAAACCCATGGGTCAGGCAAATTAATGTCAACGAACAGTCCAGCAATGCAATACCGACCCAAAGTGTCTGATCCCAATATGGTAACCTCGTGTTTGTACAATTCACTCATGGTACGGATGGATTTACCGAAACTGAGGCGTCTCAGATCAATCCCTCGAACAGAGCTGTCAGGAATTGCCATGATAACAACTGCAGCAGCAGCAACATCAAACACAAGAAGGCAGCAAAGCCAGCATGGCCATGGTTGCTGAATTACTTGCTACAGGTGCACATATGCCCCCTGCGTTTTACAGGTGGAAAGAAGAGCTGTTAGCTAGCTGGTTCCAAAGACAGACAAAAAGACGACTCTGACGCAGTTCGGGTTTGAAACAGTAGTGTTTTTCACAGCACTGTGCTTGCCTGCCTGGGAACAATAAAACTGGTAGCAGTCATTTGAAATAGCAAGGAGCAGCTGTTTGCACTGTTGGCCTGTGTAAATCTCAGCAGCAAACTCAACCTGAGCTACGGTTGATCTCTAGTGATAAAATCTGTTGTCCTTTTTGGTCAGTCTCCCTGCTCCTGGAATATTTCCAACAAGGTCTCTTTCTTGAGGAAAACAGTGGGGCACACCGTCATAAATTTACTGAAGCAGATTCTCCTAAAGATTATGAAATATCATTTGGCACCTCAAGCACCACAAATGATGGAAAAACACATGGCAGAGACTTTTGCCTGAACTGTGTGTTGGTCTTCCATAATAACGATACCTTTGTAATTACCATAAACTACAGTAGCAAGTTCATGGCTGTCGCACTGTCCCACTTTTTGAATTTGAATTTTTTTCAGAGAAGTCAGTCGTCAAGACTGGTATTTCAGAAGTCATCCACTATGGTCTCATTAAGTCTCTCAAAAGTGGAGAATTCATCTTATTCTTTTCTCCTCGTATATCACTGAAAAGCTCTATCACTTTAAGCCCTTCCTGAAGCCTTCCTTTAGTCTTTCTGGCTCTTGATCTGATCATTTTCCTCCTACTTTTCACCCTTTACCCATTCTTCTCTGTCATACAGGTGTCATTTTCTCTTGCTGTCCCACCAACTGGGGCTGTAGAATAGAAGTACACTAGGGCACAGACCTTGCTGTATACCTTACTGGTGTTTAAAACTGGGCAAACCCAGCTATAACATTTGAGTGCTGCCACACTATAAATTATACAAATGAAATCACTATTTGACATTCAAGAGACACATGGGAGCACAGATTAAACTGCTGAGATAGACACACATGTTTCTAAGGGCAGAAAGGCTCTTCTGATTTTGTTTGACCTCCTCTCAAAACAAGCTGTAGAATATCACCCAGTCAGCTCCACATTCAGCCCAGCACTATTGTGGGAGAACCAGGACATTTCCTTTAGAAAGTCAGCTAGGCACCAGATTACCTCTGGGGAAGCAACTACCACAAAACCATGGAAGGCTGCATTTTTCAGCAGTCAGGAATATATGGTTACATCTGCAGACACTGGTCATTAAACACAGTGCTCTGAGTGCAGCCTTCCTGTTTTCTCCTTAATGCTTCCACCATACCAGGATTTAAATGGGGAGGAGAGGAATTCACTAACCTCCATGTCTAATTCCTCGAGCGAGAAATGACAGCATGATCCAAAGGTGCAGGGACAGTGTGATGCGTTGCCCTAGCATGTGGGAACTTCTCAGGTTTGTCATTTCCTCAGTTTCAAAGTACAGCTGTGCTTTACTTACAAACAGGCTAGATGACTGTGAGGAGAATCACTGATTTAGGACAGCAACGCCAGTGTTTGTGATATTTCAACGTTATCCAGTAAAGCTGCATAACTCTTCTATTTGACAGAGAAGTGAATATTAATGAGAACTCATACATTAAAACCCTTCTGGGCTAAAGAGAGGAGGGAACATAGTTCTATGGTTTTACATATCATGCATGTAACAAATTAATTCATTACTGTGCGTCAGAGACAGTTTGATTAAATCCCCTCCAGTGCTCTTCTGGACATTCATTTTTTGCTGACGCCCAATTGACCACTGTGAAGGTGACGCTGATTAATACAGCAGAATATTCAGCACTGCAAATGGAAAAAAACCCACAGATGATATACATTCTGCTTTTCCAAACCCCAGCTGCCGTAAAGTTCAATTTGTCTCCTTCCTCTCCTCACTCCTTCTTCACCTGCAGATTTCTTTGGCATGCTTTCACTCCAATTTATGTTTTTTCTTACTCTGAGGGTAATGTGTCCTCCTTCGAAGGAAGTCTGGTGATATAACAGAATGGGTGGAAAGCTTGACTGGCTTTGCTTGTATGTAAAGTGAAGATCTACACAGCCAGTGTGCACTACAAGTGATAGAAAGCCATACTGACAATGAGGAACCTCAAACACTCCCCACCCCAACTGTGTGCAGGTGGCTTGCATGCCTGTACTCACAGCATGCTGACATGGGCATACTTCAGGATGTGGTTCCTCTGGGTCTCAGAGGCTGACCTTTGGCTATGGCAAGACTCTGTAAATGTTAGGGAGTTTAGTGGAGCTTGATTTTGGTGGTGACCCTGCCAGACTCTGAGTAGGGCCAAGATTTCTGTCTTTTCTTCACCTTTGTTTCACTATGATGGGATTGCTAACAACATTCCTCTTCTGTACAGCACCTTTCACATTAGGGTAATTATCTCGATTGACACCATCACTGTCCCTGTAACATAGACAACAAAATTATATCAACAGGAGGAACTTTAAAGAAGGAAGAAAAAAGGCCAAAAAAGCGCTCATTTGAAAGATCCAGCTCATGTAGCACTTCTGTGTTGCCATCACAGAAACACGGTGGGAAGACTCGCACAACTGGAGTGCTGTGATCGATGGCTACCAACTTTTCAGAAGGGATAGGCAAGGAAGGAGAGGTGGTGGGGTGGCCCTCTATGTTAGGGGCAGTTTTGAATGCCTAGAACTTAACATTGTGAACGACAGTGTTGAGTGTTTATGGACAAGAATCAAGGGGAAGGCCAATAAGGCAGACATCATGGTGGGAGTTTGTTACAGACCCCCCCTAATCAGGATGTAGAGACTGATGAAATATTCTATAAGCAGCTGGCAGAGGTCTCACGATCGCTGACCCTTGTTCTCGTGGGGGACTTCAACTTCCCAGATGTCTGCTGGAAATATAACACAGCAGAGAGGGAACAGTCCCGGAGGTTCCTGGAGTGCGTGGAAGACAACTTCCTAACACAGCTGGTGAGGGAGCCAACTAGGGCAAGCGCCCTACTGGACCTACTGTTTGTTAAGAGAGAAGGTCTTGTGGGGGATCTAAAGGCTGGAGGTCATCTTGGGCAGAGTGACCACGAAATGGTAGAGTTTCCAATTCTTGGAGAAGCAAGGCGGGGAGTCAGCAGAACGGCCACCTTGGACTTCCGTAGGGCAGACTTTAGCCTGCTTAGGAGCATGGTTGAGAGTGTCCCTTGGGAGACAGTCCTGAAAGGCAAAGGTGCCCAGGAAGGCTGGTCATACTTTAAGTAGGAACTCTTAAAAGCACAGGAGAAGGCCATCCCCATGTCCAGAAAAACGAGCCGAGGGGAAGAAGACCAGCCTGGCTAAATAGAGAGCTTTGGCTGGATCTCAGGAACAAAAGGAAAGTTTACATTCTTTTGAAAAGGGGGTTGGCAACGTACGAGGAATACCAAGATGTAGTGAAACTGTGCAGGGGGAAAATTAGAAGGGCCAAAGCCCAAGCAGAACTCAGCTTGGCCACTCCGGTTAAGGATAACAAGAAGAGATTCTTTCAGTGTAATCAATAGAAAAAGGAAGACTAGGGAAAATGTAGGCCCACTGATGAATGAGATAGGTACCCTAGTGCTGGAAGACACAGAGAAGGTGGAGTTACTGAATGCCGCCTTTTCTTCGGTCTTCACTGCTAAAGCTGTCCCTCATGAATCCCAGACTCCAGAGGCAAGGGGGAAGGTCTGGAGAGAGGAAGATTTTCCTTCAGTTGAGGAGGACTGGGTTAGAGACCACTTGGCCAAGCTGGACATCCATAAGTCCATGGGCCCTGATGGGATGCACCCGTGAGTGCTGAGAGAGCTGGCAGATGCTATTGCTAGACCACTCTCCATCATCTTTGGAAAGTCATGGGGAATGGGAGAAGTGCCTGAGGACTGGAAGAAGGCCGACATCGCTCCAATCTTCAAGAAGGGCAAGAAGGAGGACCCAGGGAACTACAGGCCGGTTAGTCTCACCTCTGTCCCTGGGAAGGTTATGGAGCGACTTGTTCTGGATGCCATCTCCAAACGCGTTGAAGAACAGGAAGTTATTGGAAGAGGCCAACATGGATTTACCAAGGGTAAATCATGCTTGATCAATCTGATATCCTTCTATGATGTTATAACTGGTTGGCTGGATGAGGGGAGAGCAGTAGTTGTCATCTACCTTGACTTCAGCAAGGCTTTTGACACTGTCTCCCATAACATCCTCATTAGGAAGCTGAGGAAGCGTGGGCTAGATGAAGAGACAGTGAGGTGGATTGAGAACTGGCTGCGTGACAGAACTCAGAGGGTTGTGATTAATGGAGCAGTGTCAAGTTGGAGGCCTGTAACCAGTAGTGTCCCCCAGGGGTCAATACTCAGTCCAATCTTGTTCAATATATTCATCAACGACCTGGATGAGGGGACAGAGTGTATCCTCAGCAAGTTCGCTGATGATACCAAACTGGGAGGGGTGGCTGACACTCCAGAGGGCCACGCTGCCATCCAGCATGACCTGGATGAGCCAGCAATGTGCCCTTGTCGCCAGGAAGGCCAATGGAATCCTGGGCTGCATAGGGAAGAGTGCAGCCAGTAGGTCGAGGGAGGTCATTCTCCCCCTCTGCTTGGCACTGGTGAGGCCACAACTGGAATGCTGTGTCCAGTTCTGGGCTCCCCAGCTCAAGCAGGACAGGGAACTTCTGGAGAGAGTCCAGCGTAGGGCAACAAAGATGACTGGCGACTGGAGCACCTCCCTTATGAGGAAAGGCTGAGAGAGCTGGGACTCTTTAGCCTGGAGAAGAGAAGGCTGAGGTGAGACCTTATTCTTGCTTATAAGTATCTAAAGGGTGGGTTGAAGGAGGATGGAGCCAGACTGTTTTCAGTGGTTCCCAGTGACAGGACGAGGGGCAACAGGCACAAGTTGGAACATAGGAAGTTCCATTCAAACCTAAGAAAAAACTTCTTTACGGTGAGGGTGACAGAGCACTGGACCAGGCTGCCCAGGGAGGTTGTGGAGTCCCCTTCTCTGGAGATTTTCAAGATGCGCCTGGATGCAGTCCTGGGTAATGTGCTCTAGGCAATCCTGCTTTAGCAGGGGAGTTGGACTAGATGATCTCTAGAGGTCCTTTCCAACTCTGAAAATTCCGTGATTCCGTGATAATATACAGCATGTGTTTCTACTCCTTTTAACAGCTTATGTATAGTTGTGGAAACATCATGTAAATGATCTCAAAAATTGAAATGCCGAAAAAGTCTATTCCATGCCAAATATCAAGCTATTGTTAATTGGTGATCCTACAGTACCTTCTCTCGTTTACTCCTACTGAGGATCTTTAACAAATACTGCCTCTAACAGTGTTTTCTTCCTTGTAATCCTGGCCCAGTTCTGCACTTATGTTCTTCCCATGCTTCTCATTCTGCAGGTTGCGGTCAGCTCCCCTCCACAGAGGAAACTTTCATCCACACACTGTTTGGTGGACCCTCAGTGAACTTTGGATAGCCTGAGTGCCGTTCAGCCACTCCTTCATAAAACCTGTTCACAAAGGCAATATATTCTGTCAAAAAGTAACGACCAGGTAGAGATTAGGCTTTGCAAGCTTTGCTGGCCATCGAGTCTACTGTGCAGGAAAACATGGAGAAAACAGAATGTTTTGCAAAGGTGTCAAAGTGTTTCAGGAGACTGGTGAGACTCAGCCTCCTGAATCATTTAGACCTCCTTTATACATATAGAGAAGAATCATCCAAGGATCTCTCAGTGCTTTATGCAGAGAAACAAACCCAGCTCGTGTTCTTTGGCAGAGATCCAAACAAACAGAAGCACAGGGGAATCTCGATGAGGGGCATCACGCAGGAGACCACATGGGTTTTTTCCCCAGCTCTTCCACTGCCTTGATGGGGCCTTTAAGGAACTTACAATGCTGTATGGAAATGTTTCTGCAGAACAGGGGGAATAACGTGAACAGCCTCCCCTGCCCCCAAATTGTCAAGTCAGATGAGAATTTGTCCTAAAATATCAAAATGTTATTTTGGTTGCAGTTATGCAGCTTATTTAGCCTTTTAGTCTCTATTAATTATTCTTCTTTGTCTAGGCTCATTATAAAATATCCAGATGATGCTGCTATTCTCAGTAGCCTGAGGAGGCTAATTTAATGTCAAATGCTGTACTGTCAGGAATGTTTAAACAGTTGGCTTGTATTTGTTTTTCTTTATTTGTATTCTTTTGCTTCAAGCTGTCTCCTGGTGCAGTGCACAAAACCCTTCACCACCTTTCTTTGAGCTCATGGTCTTCAAAGGTCTAGATCTCTTTAAATATTTTCTCTTATCTTTCACTGTAAGTGGATCACCTTATAATTTCAGCTGGCTCATTTTTAACTCCCCCCAATATATTTGTCTCAGGTAGTCCACTGCTTATCTGACCTGAACAGAATGTGCCCAAACTACTGCAATACAGATACCATTTTTCTGCTCTGTGACATGTTCTTTTTGCAGCTTTTTTTTTTCAGCCTTTTCTGACTGACCTATGAAACAACCACTTGCTGATCCACTTCTTCAACAGTAATCAGTCCTGCCTATCTTAATCACCCAGCATGAAGTATGTGCCTGAGGGTTTGTTCCAAGTGATTAAGATGATTTCCCAAGGATGTCCCAAATGTTCCTCATTTGATTTACATCTCTCTTCATTTTCACTATTGTCTTCAAAATTACAAAGGCCCAGCACAAGTTTTGCTGTTTTGTTTTTTTTTTAAAGGAAATTATGCTGAGAACTTCTCATTGTCTTAATGCTTCTGATGCTCAAGGATGTTGGTAATTTGTGTGTATGTAATTCTAGCTGGCTTGGAGAATTGTCCTGTTATTTGGCCTATATAAATCATTAACAGTAGCAGAGCCACTAATGCACTTCATGATATTTCTGATACTTTACTGAATTGAAGATCAAATCTAATAGCAACACCATTCCTTTGTCACAAAGCAGTTTTTCCTCTAGAGAGATGACGAACAAGCTTTCTGGTGTGCTATCCAATAACTCAGCTGGTCACAAGGCTTCTATATGACGATAAACCTGGAGCAGGAAGATCATCTGAGTTACTTTGAAGGACTAGGAGAATAATGAGATATGAAAATGTCATCGTAGGGATAAAAGGATTGGATAGGTGCAGTTATAATAGCTGGGATAAAATTAAAAGTGTTATCAAATTTTGCGCTTCAGGATATGAAGTGAACACTAGCTGAGTTCAGGAATAAGTCCATCCTCTGAACAACTTATACCCTAGAGCACAAATAGTGACAGACCTTTTAATTGTATTCTGATTGGAATAATTGGTGACATGGCTGCAATTTTTCATCTTCCTTTGCTGCAAATGGCATTGACCATTCTCAGAGATTAAATGAACCAGTGTTATCTTGTGATTTAGAAATCCCCTTGTTTTGATAGGCTCAGCATTCCTGTATGAAGACAGAACTGATTTTGGTCTGGTCCTGACTAGAGAAAAGTCTGGTGACAATTCTCAGCAGCAAGGACACTTCGTGTCAGTTGGCCAAATGGAGCAGTACCCAAATTTCAGAATGCATCAGCACAGAGTCAAATATCTGATCAAATTCTGGGGGATTTAGATATATGGGCATTTTGGAAGTAGCTTGATCTCTACTTTTCACCTCCTTTCAGGTGTGCTCTTAGAAATGTGAAAGGTTTAGGAATCTTTAACTTCCTCTGGAGTAAGCAGTTTTACAAAAACGGGGTCACATATTTGGCAAATTCAAGCTAGCAGAGATTCACCGAGCCAAATGTGACAAAAGCAGGTGACTTCGTCAGAGCTACTCTTGTTTATGCCACCTGAATTTTTGACTCTGCACAAAATGGAAGGATAAAGAAGGTCCTTTACTTGCTTGTACCTCAAGTCCCATTTGTCTGCTGACTAGTGCAGAATACACCACGGGCACAGAAGACATCAATAGTATCTTGCCGAAGTCCAGTACTCTGCCTGTTTTTCTGAATGAGTGGTACAATTTGAAGGCCTGGGTTGGTAAAGAGATATTCTCCAAAAGTGTTTGGAGAATTGTATCAAAATCTGAGAACAACAACCAACTTTAAAGCAAGCAGTTTTAATTAGAGAGGACCACGAAGGATAAGTAAAAAAGACACACATTTGTCTTGTTGTTTTCTTAGCAATCAAAGTGGTGCAAGGCTGAAAGTTCAGAGCATACGACTGAGTGGTTGATACCTGCTCTCTCCACACCATCATGACTGTATGGCCTGCGTTGCCTGTACAGACAGTCAGCTCCCTGTATTGAACTTCAATTCATTACAACTTAAACCTCCTAACTAGTCTGAAATCAAGGGCACACAACCTCCTCAGTTTACAAACTGTAAATGTCATGCCAAAATATGTGAACCACCTCCCTGTAAAAGCTGAATACCAGCCAGACGAAAAGGAGAATGGCTCCTCCAGGGTCCCGTCACTTCACTGTTGGGCATGCATCTGGGCACCCTGGTGGCTTTCTCAGCCCCTGCTTGTTCACTTCCTTCCATGGTTAGAGATCAGGTCTCTCAGCCACCATCACGCTGAAGGAATCTCTCTGCCATTTGTGTGATATAACCCGAAAAAAGAGCCACAGCTGACCAGGGTGATCTGAGCCCACAAACCACTGTTTGGCTACCTAGAGGCTAAACAGAAAAGAGCTACCAAAAGATATGTAGAGAAATTATTATTATTATCCCATTATACAAATAGGAAACAGGATAGAGAAAGGTTCTAGTTTTTAGCAATGCCAAGATTGTATCCTCTTGTGCCTATTTTGAAGCTCATCAGTTCAGGCACAGAATAGGCTGAGCTGACACAGGTATGGAGCTCTCTGGACCTGTAGTAGTATTTCAGCCCAGCACTTTATAGGATAGATGAGGCCTCTTTCACAAACTGAAAGAAACTCCTCTAAGAGTAATGATTTGGGTTTTCACCACAAAACTGGTAAGATGTCACCCACGAATAGAGTGTTCTTAATAAAAAATTTGAGGCTGAATCACTTCTGAGTTACTGGTTTCAGGTGACATCTACTCTGCAAAGCAGCATCGAGGTGTCCAAGGTAAATGTTAAAAAAAAATAAAAATCTTGCTACACGTGAACTTTCATGTTCCTATTGTCTATGCATGGGAGACATTCAGTCTGCTTAATTTTCTTTTTTTGTGTCACAAACATTTTCTTGTGACTAGTGAAGAGAACTAACCCTGAAGGAGCAAAAGAAAACATTACAAAACTAATTTATTTCAGAATAGGAAATAAAATGTAATATAGCCCCCAAATCAAATTTTTCAACTACTTCTATTTGTTTCTTATCTACCATAAGTAATAATGAATAAATAAAAAAAATTAAGCAGGAACCATACCCTTGTGCAAAAAAAAAAAAAAAAAAAAAAATCAAAGTCATCCACTGGGCTGATGTAACTAAGAAACATAAAACTGATGTAAAGGAACAGCAGCCACCATTTATTTTCTTCTAGAGAGACATTTTCTTGCGATAGAAGCCAATTAGTGTTGTTCTCTGAAGAAACATGAAAACATCAGAGAGAACAATTTCTGTCTGAAATGAAACAAACAAGGTGGAAATATTTTTGATCTAGAAAGACATCTTAATATGCCTTCAAAAAATGGAGAGAGAGAGAGAGAGACAGAAAAAGAGACTGCTGTGGTTGTCCAGACAAACAAAAAGCAACTTTACTCCTGAAGATGTTGGAGTTCTGATTTTTTCCATTAATATAATCTGCTGAAAATGTTCTGTTTCAGACACCATCTGAAATATTTGCCAAAATATTCCAACTTAATTATTTCCTTTAACCACTAAAAAGAAAGATGCTTCTAAAGCATATTTCAAAAATATTGTTGCTGCCCGTTGTGCTTACGAGTCCATGTAGGAAGAAAAGATTATTTTTCTCAATTTTTTTTTCTAGTTCTTGCAGGAAGATCGTTGTTTCTTTTCATTTTGAAGTTGCTTTTTTCCTCTTCTGGGATGCACCTTCCTCTCTCCTCAAAAGATTACTGTTTGTATTAGAGTAGCCTTGAAGATAAATGTGACACTGCTCTGGGAGAACCTTTAGATCTTGTCTTGGGAAGTGGAGAAGGTGCTGTGACTCTGTTGAGCTATGCGCCTGTCCCTCTGCAAACATCTATTATGGCCTGATACACTGCTACGGTATCAGCCCTCAAGTAGCAGAATGAACATTAGAATAATGAGGCAAAGAGCATATCAGTGCAAATAAGCACTTGAATTGATGTTTGAATACGCAAA
Source organism: Burhinus oedicnemus (assembly GCA_008921705.1). NCBI lineage: Eukaryota > Metazoa > Chordata > Aves > Charadriiformes > Burhinidae > Burhinus > Burhinus oedicnemus. Next base: position 1,365,252 of record VFFE01007601.1, read on the forward strand.
AAGCTGAAACCAGGTTTTGCAAACTAAACCAGAAGGACCATCAGAGACGTGTGGCACTGGTGGCATGGCTCCTCTGCGGAGCTCTGTGTCACTGCAGACACCAGCTGACAGGGGCGATGGAAAACAGACTGGTGACATGAAAGAAGGCACCACGCTTTCCACAAACATCCAGGGGTCATTCTGAGTGTCCAGGAACGAATTCCAATTTGGACAACTTGCCAAATGCTGTCAAAAAAGGACGAAATACCAAGGAAACAGTGTAAGCGAGCTTGTCCTGCCAGCTGAAAGATGACCAGGCAGGTTTTTGTGAGAGAGTCCTAATTGTCATGATTTGGTACAGCAGGTGACAGTCAGAAAGAAGGCACTAAATTCTCTGGGTATGTAGCTGTAGAAGAGAATGGACAGAAAACTCCAGAAGGCCTCAAGTGATGAAGTCGGCATGTCTTGGGGAATTAGCACCTGGCATCTGGAAATTATAAACACGCTACTGAAACGCAGGAGCTGGCTGTGTGTATTCCTTCCACTATACTGCTAAGACAGAATAAACAAGTGAATTAATCTTGTTGCTCCTGGTTGATTTTCACTTTTTTTTTTTTTTTTTTTTTAAATGATGATTTTGTTTGCTTATCTAGATATTTGAACGGTATTAACCACTTTCATTTTTTGGCAACCGGGACATTGTCCTGATTTATTTGCACAGATATCTAATCCATTGCTGAAGTCCCTTGTTTTGGAAAGATTTAGTCTTAAAAAGCAGATTGTGTCAGTAAGAGAAATCTTGTATTTTTGTTTCTTCTTTAACCACGAGAGTGTGTCCAATTTAGCACTGGAGTACTGACGTGATCTTTTTGAGCTTCCCTCTCTCCTAAAAGTCTTTGGCTTTAAAAAAATAATATAAATACATGCTAAGATACTTGCAGCATGAAAGGAGTCAGACCTATGGCAGTACTGCCAGATCGATGTAGCTGAATAAAATCAGTATAGAAGTGGCTAAGGCCAAACAAGACCAACAGCTTCCTTGCTGCTACACAGAAGTCTTGACAGCTGTGACACTGGCAATTTTATTCCAGAGACCATTTGTTCTCACAGTTGTAGCTGTGACAAAATATCTTCTGGGCATCTCTCTAAAGGGGAGATCTAAAGTCCTCTGTAGGCAAAGATGTGTTGACAAGGAATCCCTTGGCTTTTGATCAAACTTTAAATATACTCATCAGTACACTAATATTTCAGTTCAATTTTTTTGATGACACCTATGCAAATGTAGTTAATCTAGAGAAAATGTATAATGAGTCCTCTACATGAAAAGTTTTCACATCTAATCTGATTTTTATAATACTATATTTGTATTTCAGTGTTTCCTGTTTGCTTGGCCAACATGGACCACTATTCTGCAACTTCTCATCTGTAGCTGTAGTCCCTTTTCTGGCTTGATTTGGTAACAATATTTTAGAAATGCTGAGATCTTTCCAATGCCTTAATTCCAAAACAAAGGTCATGGGAAAAACTCTTAGCCTTGAGTGTAATCATAGCAAAGTGTAAGCCAGGCCAGAGGACATATCTTTGAATGATAAAGGAAACAGATTAAACACATGGGACTGTCCAGAAACATTTATACATAGGGCAGGCAATGAATTAATGATACATCTTTAGAATATGTTTTGTCTGTGCCCAGAACCACTAGCAAGATACGTAGGCGATATACACTTAGCCACATTTTAGGCACTCAGCTTGGGCAACTAGTGTCCCAGGATACTCAGTTTGGTTGGTATAGCAGGACAAGCTTCTCCAGACAGCAAGTCAGAGCAGGCGCTGCAGAGGTGGCAGGGAGTATTTCTCACTGTGTTAAGGGAGAATTGGATCATAGCAGTTTAATCTCTGTATCTGCTTGATGCAATCAGGGAGTGAAAGCATATATCTCTGCTATGAGATGCTGAGCATATTAAGGCACCCAAGCAGTTACCTCTGGGACTAAACAAAACGACAACACAATAAAAGCAAATGAAAGGAGAAACAGAAACTGTAAGGCAAGAGAAAACAAGCCAGGATGCTACAATTATAAACACTTCTGGATCCTTCTGTGATATTCTTCACATGTATTCTGCACTGGTTCCACTGCATCGCTCTGCTCATTAAAACCACGTGGAGTTTACAAAGCGGTTAAACAAGTCCAACAGAAACATCCCATGATTATTCTAAGCTGCCGGTACACAGCACATTGCAGAGATGCACAGAGTTAAGGATGGCTTGTGCAGTGCATGTCAGTAAGTGCCCATGCAACTTATAGCATGGTGTTCTAATTGAAAGAGAATGTACCAGATATGGTCATTAAAGATCTATGCCTAATTTTCCTTCAAGTCACTGCACTTCTGTAAAGGAATCTGCAAGGATACAGTTCTAACCTCTGTATGAATAGGTTTAACCTCTATGTGGTTTCGTCCTGATGGAGGTTTCCTCTTCGTTTTGTATTCCTTGTGTATTTCTGGGTTTCAGCCAGAATCAGAACCAAAAAAGAGACACTGCAACTCTGAAGGTATTTCTGTCTGGGAACACAGACATGGGAAATCTCATGAGAAAGCATGTTGTGAAACTGCTGGATAGGTTTTGGGAACTTGAAAGATGAGGGTAGCTTGGACAAAGCTTCACATTGCTGGTTGTGCAAATTGGACACAAACTATTAAATCTTTCTAATCATTCTGAATAACGTCTGTGTCTATACTAACTCCAGTGGGAATGGATCTGTAGAGCAGAACAGCTGGTACTGAGGATCTGACTTCTTCACTGAGCTTACTTTGCGGGAGATTTACTTCAGATGGGTTTCCAAACAGTTTGCATCTTCTGAAACTGCTCTGCAATGTGAATTAAAGTATGTCAAGTGGAATTTGCTTCAAAAGCACACCTCTGCCCTGAGAAGAGATGGTAAAGTATACATGCCTGAAGGTACTTGGCAATGAAATCTCACATCTGAATAATGCTTTATATTTTGAGGGTGTTTTATAGATATTCATTATAGACAATTAGAAAATGGACTTTTACCAGAGAAAACTTAAACCAAGATCTCCTAAATTCCAAAACATTCATCTGAGCTTTCAATGCAAAAATATCAGTAAAAATTTAAAACACTGTTTTTTTTAAAGCAAAGTGTGCCAAGCTATTTTGATTCTACACTTCTTGGCTCTTTGCATCATGCTCGGCTGATTCACTCAACCAGGTCCCAAATCTTAGCTATGTGCAGACTGTGCTTTGGAAAAACAAGATCAATCTGGCAGATGCAGACAACACCACCATGAAAAGGATTAACTCACATGATATTTTTCTCATTTTCATTCCTAATCTTGGGAAGAACCCAGAACTGCAGTCATGATAAAAAAAAATGTTTCAGTTTTCATGCAAGAAGTTAAGTGCCCACTTGACAGGTAGCACTAAGATTCTCCAGAGCCTGTAGCCACTCTTTATAGCCGGCCTAGGGAAGCAAATTCAATAGTTAGGTGTTGCACCACTCATGACTTCAGCTGGTCAGAAGCCAAATAAGGACAAAACACTGACTAGTACACTGTCCAAGAAGTGAGCAAACAACCCAAGGGTTCCCTCACTATTAGTGCAAACACAGACTGGGCTTGCATTTAACAGTGGATGAAAAATAAATCAGGCATGTGGCTTTGGTAGCTGTGAAGCCCCTATACACTGCATGGCCTTTCCACATACAAAGAATAGCCTGACCAAAAAGCAGTTCTTACCTGTTAATCTGAAGGAGAGTTACCATTACCATCACATGTATTGTTAAGCTGACAAGCGTGTAAAAGATGTGCATTTCATAGAGTAGAAACAGGGGGGACACACGCAACCAGTACAGCAGTATAATACACTGTGTTCAAAATAACTGGCAGCTTCCAGCTGAGAACCCAAAGATAACTGCATCTGAATTCCTTGGTCATTCAGTGTCTGCAACACCCCTGGGGATAGATAGAAGGTTTTATTTCTCCAAGTCTGTGTGCCTGTGTGATAAAAACAAGCTGGAAGAACGTTACTTTGCCAGAGTTTGCTATTCAAACCTGATGCATGTAATTAAGGCTATTTGCATCAAACTTCCACATCCTCAACACTCAGGTTAGAAACATACACACCTGTCACAACCTGACATGTTCAATGAAAGAGGAAATACAGGGTTGAAATCTTTGCATGGTGGTTATTTTTAACTAGAGAATAAGTCAAAATACAAAGGAATGAGACAAGAAATGAAAGCATGCAGGGACTGTCAAGAGTATGTCAAAGCTGCAATGTCAATGATAAAAAAATCAGCACAAAGCTTTTTCGTTTCATATCCTTCATCTTCAAGTCTCAACAGCTATAGTAATAATTCTTAAATATGTGATTTGCATGTTAGCTGAAGATTAATAATCTTTATTTATAAAAACTCAAGGAAAAGCTCACTGATAAATTCCCACGGATGGCAACAGTCCCTGGAACAGATTTTTAATGATGGAAATTATTGGGAAAACTTAACAAATCTAGCCCTGTTGCTATTGGCTTCAAATTTCAGGGACCAGATGATGCCCTGTTGCAAATAATCATTTCAACTCTGCTGGTGTTTTACTAGACTGGAGATAAAGAGGGCTTTTGGCTAATAGTATCATATAGCTCTGCTGTGTGAATGCTTTGCTCTTAAAATTTCCTTGACTTGAGGGTAATTTTAGTTAAACAGCAGTTACCCAGGCTGTTGAGAAATCCAGATGGCTGCTTTAGAGCTGTTGAGATGCCATATTGGTCCTACTTACAAATAGTGCCAGTAGTTGCAAGAGCAAATTTCCTCTGCTGAAGGTAACGTTCTGCTTCATGGTTAGGGAATGTTCCAAACTGCAGTCATCCAGCTGAGACTACAAAACCAGGGTTTTTTGGGTTAAACCCCCGAATTCCCATTGTAATCCAGTGGAGTCAATTATTGCATTAATTTTAGTAGAACAAAAAAACTGCAGTGTATCAAAAGTGGATCAAATATCATTTAAACAAGGTTGAATACTGTGAGTTGAAACCTTGGTCAGCTTAGTTCCATGGCAAGTGCTTCTTTTAATAGCCTTCTATTTAAAGCAACAGAAAAAGCATCCTTGGCAAACTAACAAAACCCCAGACAGATAAAACATTTAAAACTTAAAGTAATAAGGAAAGCTTTCATTTTCACACTGTCTGTTCTTCTCTTTCTCTTTGGGTATAGCGAAATGTTTGTGATGCTCCCCTTTCTTTGACTGTCCTTCCTGGTGGTAATGAAGGTGGCATTAATTGTCCTCATTCAAGACAATGTTCGCCAAATGGAGCTGCTGAAGCTGCTGCTGTTGGTCTCTCTTATGAATATGAATATGTTTTCTTGGAGACAAAATAAGACAAATACCAGAGAGTGAGGACAAAAGAACAGCAAAGATAAATGTGTTGCTTCTGTTTCTGCAGACTGTTGCATAAAGAGGTTCAGCACACATCCTTATCAGCTGCCCAGAACTGGGTAAACATACATCTCTGTCAGGCTATTTAAGACATAGCTGCCTTCCTGGTCACAGGCTGAAAGCAGCACAAAGACACACTCTTTTTTGCTCAAACTAGAAACTTTTCTTTAGTAAAAGGCAAAGAAGGAAGAAAGGAAACAGACTCAAGAACAGAAAGAGCACACACTCAGAGGTGTGCAGCAGTGGGAAGATAAGTAATCCTCCAGGTGAGAAATATTAAATTTTTTTGTGGCACACTTTGCTCAGGGTTTCTCTGAAGCTCAGAGAAATAAAGGCTGAGTGACACTCTGGTGGATGTTGTGGTCTCAAAAGCTTGCGAGGAGGGCAGAAAGGGTGGAGAAGGTTATTTATTTCTACCCATTTGTACTGTTGGTTTCAGCATCAAATTAAAAGTCTCAGAAGAGGTGTTTTCTCCATCCTCCACTCAGCTCACATTTCTTTCTGATGTTTCTGTTTAGTTCAGGGATTGCCATTGATTCATCAGCAGGACCTAAGCTGAGTGGTAAGATGGTACCAGCAGATTTAACACTTGATTATGTCCATCTTTCCATATTTATTTTTAAGCTAACTTTATAAATGATTTGCAATTGTACTTTTTTTTATCTTGGTCAACATATGGTATTGACCAAGATAAAAACAGCGTGTCTGTGCTTCATATCCAACCTTGACAACAGACACATTTCCTTTTGAAATTTTTACAGGAAGCTTTTAGTTTTTAATTTTCATTTCTTTCTTTGCATTCTCATTATGCTACAAAATAAAGCCTAAATGATGCAATGCATTTAATCTGTACAACTACAGTTATTGATTTAGCATCCAAAAGGAATTCGTCATCAGATTTATATCCTTTCCTCCATTAATTTATCTAGTCTTCCATGACCATAATCTCTAGAGACAAGCCTACATGAAGAAATATATTCTCTATTAATTCCATATAGAAAAATCAATGTAGTGTCCCAGAACTCAGTGTTAAAGTTCATCTTACTCAAATTTACACGAAATTCCATTCCTTTATATGCCATGATAGTATTTTATGTTGCAGTCTCCAGTGACACGAAGACAGCAGAAGCTGAATGGTACCCGAACCAGGCAGAGATTAAATGCTCTCTCAGCACCCACAACAGTTCTGTTCTTAACGATCATCTGCCATTCTTTCTGACTTATTGGGAGATGTCTGTGGGATGCTGCTCTATGGCTGGAGTGCCTCATCCCATGCATTGGGAGCGCTATAGCACAAAGTTCAGAAAGGCACATTTCATCCACCAAAACGGTAACTGGACATGTCAGTGGAGACATAAATGCAAATGACCTTTGATAATATTGGAAGGGTCTCCAGGACTCATCAACATCACTAACTATCATGGCATTTATGGCTGCTTTGCTGTACTGAAAAGCATGCTGGTCTCTTGATTACATTTCCAACTATGAGTTTAGCAGGCTAATTTATGGAAACCATGCTTGAAAATAATGCAACTGAAGGTGTTTTAGAAGTAGTTTTTTAGTAGTGCTGATGTTACTTTAGATATAAAGGACACCGAATGGATTTATTCCAAACTCTAACTATGGAAAATAATTTTCCTTTATATCAATTAAGCAACCAGTTCTTTACAATCATATTTCAGACATGTGGGCTGTCCAGAGATTTTCCATTTCTCATGTCAGCTTTCAGAAGCAGTAAGGCAGGCTTCCCTGCAGCCTCACACCCAGATTTTACTGTCATGACTGCCAGTAGGTTCAAAAGTGTGAACAGGGTGGGATTGTAGCTGCCCACACTTAGATTAGCTTAAAGCCATCACAAAACTACAGCCTGAGGAGTCTGGTGAAGACTGTACTCAAATACTTTGCTAAGTATTTGGTCTCATTAGACTTGTTTTCTTCAGGCCTATCTCTCTTCCTGCCCTTTCTGGTTCTTTCCCAAAAGCCCTTAAGTAGGATGTCAAAACAAACAGTACTCAAGTGGGAGACAAACATTTGATTGTGCGATGTTAAGGTGAGTTTCAGATGAGGCTAAACTATCCTGCAATTCCCCAGAATGCATCTCAGTTCACCTAGGGAAAAATCTTACTTGAAAATGAAATAGCAACATAAATCTACAGAGAGCTGCTAAATCACTTCCATATTGCAGCTGATATCACTGTCTTTAGAAAAGCTCCACAAAGACCTTCAGACAAGTAAAAGGAAAGTAAGCTGAGACATAAACATTCGGTTATTTGTGCAGAAGGCCAAGGTCATGTGTTTTCTTATTTTTCTGTTTTTCATGTTCTGTGAAAAATCAATATTCCTCTCAGACATGTTATATTGTACATTGAGTTGCATAGCAGTAGCTTTGCACTGCATGTCCCTGACACTCTTTGAAGCTGCTGGAAGCTTGGATAGAATTCAAAATAATGACAGATTCCGCTAAAAAGACTGAATTAGAAACTTCAAAACAGATCTACTTTCTTCAGTTGAAAGCTGTGGACTTATTCCCTTCATTTTTTTCAGGGCTAGGGTCAGACCCTTAGGAGGACAGCAAATTGGACCAATTGAGGCATCATGTTCTGACCAGGCAATAACAAGTGAGCTGATTGCTGCAGTGGAGTTGGGAAACGTTTGAGAGATCGGAATGACCTTGTGAAGATCGACTGACTCGCACTGTTGGAAAAGAGAGTAGTTCTTACCAAGACCAAGGATAGTCTTGCTGTATGCATGAGAGCAAACCAACAAGACAGAGAAGAAAATAATCATTTGTACATATGAATTGCCATCAGTCTGAACCACCCTTGAACATACAGAATCTGTGACCAAGCTAGCATTCTTATTGTGCGCTTAACAATATAATCACCAAGTCCAACTGACACCAAAAGAAAAGAGATGTACTTTTCACATTATATGTCTAAACTATCTGGAAAATGTTACCTTTCCTTCCTAATCATTTATTCTGTCTCCCTTCATCACCACGCAGTACATGACCTGAACAAGAACATAGAGGGAAAGCATTTTCTTACTCAAAGAAAACATCAGATTTTGCAACTTTTCTTCTTTCCATATAAGGACACAAGAAAAGACATAACAATTTTCAGAAACTGAAAATCCCCCAAAAACTAGATCAAATTTTGCCTAATTTCATACTTTGTTTTCCCTTTTACCAGAAATGAAGGTATTTCTGCAAATGAAAAGAAATTTTAAAACAAAAAGCAAAGGAAAAAGTACTTCCAGAGTGTAAGAAAATCTTTGGTTGTTTAGTGTGTCAAAATCAAGCTTTGGATCATTTCCACATCAGCTTACTGAAAGAACTGGCATGTGAAATTGAAAGCAAGGTGCCTTAAGATCAGCTGTAATTTTGTCACAAAATGGGACTTTTCATCTGAAAGCCACAATTAAGTGAATATATCTTGACAGACAGGTCAATCAGAGTGACTGTGAGCACTGATGTGATACCACTGTCAGAAAGGCTGATGCAAACCTACCAGACTATTTTGCAGCCCAACATGTATGATGATGTGCAGAGATGCTCTCTAGTCTCCTGCATACCAAGAATCTACCAGCTGGTTGCCTGTGTTGGGAAAAGACTTAGTGACATAAGTAGATCGAATTCCAGAGTTACATAGCAGAATTTATCAAACTAATTTTCAAATGGAATATGCATTGACCGCATCTCTTTTCTGGAGCAGGTTAAACTTCAACAAAATCAGTATTTTCTGATATACAAATATCCTCAAATCCCTGCTCAACTCCCATATAAACCTCTCAGATACCACTGTCCTTTGAAGCTATACTCATTTGCTTTAGCTAGGCATTGTGCCATGTCTTCATCAATTCAGTCTCAGTTGATTCATCTTTCTTATTACATGGGAAAGCAAGCCTGAGGAACAAGAAAAAGATCTAAAAGAGGATAGTACCTTATTAATTAAAAAGGGACATCAACAGATCAGAAGGCAAAAGAATTTTATTGCAGTCCCTGCAGCAGTGAAATACAAATGACTAAAGTTTGTGCTACCATGAAATTTTAGCTCTGATTTTCTGTTCTAGCAACCAACCTATGATTTAACCTTCTAGTCAGAGCTCTTGGCAGTTGTGTACTACCCTGACTTGTGTAATACCCTGACTGAGGACACGGGATATAAGTGTCCTCTAATGGCTTGGTAGACAATTACACCTATTGCAAGCACAGCTGACAGCACTGAGACTGAATTTGCTGTGGAAACCCATTCCCCATTATCAATTATTCAGAATTTTGGCCACCATTTGCAGATGAAATTTTACACATTATGTTTTTCTGCCTGGCCATCCAAGACTGACAGACTGTGGGCAATTTCAACCAAAAAGATTCTTTTGTCATTGCTGAAATCATGGTGAAGGAAAAGTACCTTACGCTAGTTTGATTGTGAAGAATTCTGCTCTTCAATTCTCTGAACACTGACTTTTTCCCCACCCTTTGGAGAAGCCATTTACGTTTGGGAACAGAATAAACTCTTGTCAATGTCTTTTACCATTCCTGTGAAAAAGCTGTTCAAATCTGACCAAGATATAAGACCAGAAAAAACACAATTTACACACCACATGTTCTCTAGAAACTCCATATTCCGCTACTCTAACCTCCAAAGATTTAATCCAGAGCATAATGCTCTGGGCCAGTCTCAGAGCTCTGCTCACCATGTTGGGGCATGCTGAAATCTAATGTACTAACAGTTCTGTGGAGTTTACCTTTAAAAACGAGTTATGAAAGACAGTGCACATTTATTTAATAACACAAGTTTTGTATGAACTACAAATAGGCAGGAATTAATTTACTAAGGGAAGTTGTTTATAAAATGTACGTATTCCTGATGATACTGTGTTTTTTGCAGTTTTGTAAATTAGCAAAAAAAGACTGTCAAGAAAAAACAGATAAGGGTGGACTGAAACAATCCATTGCAACAACAAATTAAGCTGGACGTGTATTACAGAAGGAGTTCATGAGGAACAGTAACAGGTCCCTTACTCATAGTCATTGGACTGGTACCTCTACATAGCAAAATTAAGACACTTTATCGGGAAATGTTAAGATGAACATTAAAAAACTGGGGAACCAACAGCTTTAACAGACCAGAGCAGAGGCATTAAAGATTCCATGTTCATTTATTCTCTCCTGTGGGACTAGCAAAATGACATAGTTGAAGTTTCTGCATACATTTGTTCTCTTGGCTTATCTGACCAGTGTGTTCAAGCTAGGCTATGAAACTTGCAGGCATAACACTTGTATAGTATCTTTCGCTTTGGAAATAGATCTTAAATCAACCTGATCAAGTTCCATTCAAGTGAATTCCTTTAACAGCTAAAAGTGCTAACTAGATGTGTTCACACAATATTTTACACAAACAGCAAAGATGTGTGAAGAATAAAAAAGATCAGGGGTCAATTTGAAGGGAACATGCAATAGAGAAGATATCTCCCCTAAACCCTGAAAAACATCCAAGATTTCCACATCTCTATTCATTGAAAAAAATCAGCTATGAAACAGCCATGGGAGAGAAAGATTTGCTGGCTGATTTCTACTTACTGGAAAACTTACTGAGATCCCAAGAACAAACCATTTCATTCTGCAGGAAGACTGGGGATTTCTGCAGAAGGCCTACGTGCCCAGGTAGGGGGCTTCTTAACAAACTACTGAAATGAAATGCAAGAAAGCACTCAACAAGTGGGGAAAAAAGGACAGGCAATAGGAATATGGAAGCACTGCTCTGGCAGGGCTAGAAAGAAGTCCAAAGCCCAACTGGAGGAAAAACTAGTAAAGGACCTCCAGAGCAATAAGAAGGGATTCAACAGATATGACAGTTTCAGAAGAACTTCTGGGAAAAGTTGGGTCTGCTGCTGAATAGGAAGAAGGCAGAATAATGGATGACCCGGGAAAGGCTGAAGTGCTCCCTGCCTTTCCTGCCTTGGTACTCACAGGCAAAGCTGCTCCTGTACTTATACGTATACCAACACAGCCTAGAAAGAGGGAGACAGCCACCAGTGGGTGAGGAACAGGTTAGGGATGCCATCATGCAGAGCTGCACTGACTAACCACAGTATGGATTGCTGACTCTGGTTACCCCAAATTAATGGTATTTTTTTTTGTCTGTAGTCATTACTTCTGTAGGCAATTTCACTTGCAAGAACAGGAAAAGTGGAAAGGGAAAAGGATAAAGCAACCCACAAGCATCAGGTATACTGAACCATTCAAGTCTTATTCCTGTATGTGGTATTCTCAGTGGGGATAGTGCATTTGTGTGCCCTTGGGGCATTTGTATGCCCAGCCTGAGAGGCTGGGATAGCACAGCTGCAGTGCTGTGTGCACGAAGAAATGTTTGCCTCTTCCTTTCTCCCTTGTCCCTCCTGCTCATAAATCCTCCTTCCCAAAATTAACATTTGAATTGAAAGTTCAAAAGGTGCCAGGGCTAACAGAGGTTACTTATGCAAATCAAAGGCCAAAGAAACACCTAGCAATCTGCCCAGAGTCATAATGTCTGCATTAATAAAAAAGTCAGTCAAAACCCAATGATTAAATCATTAGTTATGAAAGCTCTTCATGTTCTGTCGACTTCTTTTCTGTGCTTGGAGGAGCAATGTACTACTCTGAATCATAATTTTAAAAAATCTGAAATGCAGTTTTGGTTTAATTTGGCATCTGCAATGACTTAGCTAGCAGTATATTTCCTAACGATACAGCACAGCAGTTCTGCTCTTTCACTGTAAAAAACTCACTGCTGAAACATCCTGCGTACCCATTTAATGGTGCCTAGAGTTATTTCGGTAGGAAGCTGGTAAGAAAAGTGTATCAAGATGCTTTCTCTAGAGGGGAGAGGGAGGGAAAGCTTCTTTCCTGAGGAGTGCAAGCTCTGGGGAAGAGGATGGGAATCGTGATTTCCTGTTTGGCAGCTGATCATACGAAAAGTTTTAGACAGACGCAAGAAGACACCCTGATCTACAATTTTCTCCTTTCACAAGAACACTTTCACTACAAGAGGAGACAATGTTTAAGTCCCATCCTATCTTACTGGAAGCTTAATTGCAAAGACAACATTTTTCTCAGGAGACTTCCCTGAGCCACAAATGTGTCCAGTTTTTCTGTGTTGTTGGCTTTGTGTCCTTCCTGCTGTTTAGTTCAATAATTATCACCTTTACATAGCCAGTTTTACCACAGCCGTCACTGTGGGCTGGGTGCTCAGCTGGTGCGACTGTGTAACTCCAGGACCGTCAACACAAGTAGACTGATTAGGCCTATGTCCGTCCCTGGACAGCTTCATTCTTTACCATCCAAAAATTCTACCCTTTCTGTACTCAGTGTTTCAGGAGAGCAAGTTTTGTCCTAAATATTTAGCTTGAAGAAATGACCGGGTTGGTATATGGTTATGCTTCGCATTCTTATTCATTAAAAGTCTGGAGATAACTCTTATACGATGTAGAAATACAGGGTTATAAGGCATCGCTTAAGAAATACTGCAGAAAACAAGGCACATGGTAAGCTAACCAAAAGATTACTTTACACCAGATGGAGGGATCAATGATGGAGAGAGGCAAGAGAACTTTATTCCCACAGTTCACACCAGCCGGCACGCATCTGAGAGGATTCTGCTACTTAACATGATAGATTGCTCATCCCTCAGAATCTTACCCAGGCATCATCCAGCCCTAAAAGCAATGCACTTCACTGCAGACATCAGTAAAAGGTAGATATAGCCAAGCAATTATTAGAACTTGTGTAGCAGAAGCAGTCTAACCGGGGTTGCAGAGACCTCACCGTGAGCTGCTCAGCAGGGTGAATAGTGCGGCTTTCCTACCTGAACCTACCCCTGCCCTTGGAAATAGGGCTGTAACCACAACAAGTGGGAGTGTGGCTCATTTGATAAGTACGAGTGGAATATTCCATAATCATGGTAAGAAAGCAGAGGACTCAAAGATGTTTCAGCAGAAGAATTCCAGCTCTGTGTGGTCAAGAAGCATACGTGAACTCTTTGCTGACTTTCCATCTCACATCCCATCATCCAGGGGCAAGTGCATTACCTTCAAGATCGTGGGAATTTTACAAATAATGTGCCTGCAGCAATTTTTCAGCCACTGTCATTTATACCAGCTTATTACTTTGTTAAAAGATGCTATTTCCAAACCTAAATAATCCATTTAAAATTAGCAAAGTTATGAAGAATAAAGAAAATATTCTGAAAGAGATTTGTTTTCAAGAAATACATTTCACAGTCTGACATGAAGACTTCAGATGATCTTTAAATAATGAGCCAATAAAAACACAAATTGATATTCAAGTTATCCCCAAGGGTATAGAAATGACATTAGTGCTACAAATGTGGTGTTGTTGTATTTGTTTTATGAACTGGAAGGTGTCTGTGTATCTACACTGTAAGCAAAGATGAAAATATAAACAGTCAGGTGTCACGTGAGCCTCAGGAACACTTGTTAATAAATCATATTTGCAATAATAGAAACTATTTGCATTGAATCCTTTTCCTCAGTATCCAGCTTCCCACTTTCTAACATACAGACAGAGCTATGACAAGAGAATGATATTCTAATTATCTTGGCCTGGTGTGTTCACATACTCAAGTGAAATTCTTGTGTGAATTTAGTCTTCGCAGCAAAGGAAGACTCATTGAAATGGATTTTGGACAGCACCTCAGTAAGGCTCATTATTTCCTCTCCTCAGCGGCAACCTTATCTTGCTGGAGGGTAGCAAAAGTAACAGACTTTAAAATGATGGTAAGAGGTGTGTAGTTGGGTCTGTGGTGGAGAAAGATGCCCCTAATTTTGGCTGGGCACACGATAATAATCCCATCCAGACTGCACTCAAAGAGAGAGTTCAGACAGTCTAAATTTGGAAAATCTCTGTCTCTAAAATGGAAAATTACTCCAAATTCCAATGAAAAAGGGCACCAGAAGCTGAGCCTAGAGAATCGTTTCTACTCATGATTATTGACTTCTTTTGCTTGGTAACACTACTTTTAAAAGTTCATCAATCAATTAAATGATCCGGTCATCCTTTTTACAGCCCTGTTCTGAGGTTGGGTTTTTTGAAAGCAGAAGAAAATCTGGGAGTCCAGAGAAAACACTTGCATGTACCTAAGTGTTGTGCTTTAGTTAAATCTAATACGAAACAGTCTGGTTTCTCCTTGCAGCAGCTGAAACTTACAGAATTTATCTTTAAAATACTTTGCTTAAGGAAGCATACGCACATATTTTTTTAAACTACTGTTGTTTGATCTATGAATCTGATATTGAACATATTTTAACTTTTCCATCTCAGTTCAAATAGCCAGCTATTTGCATTTAAATGGATTACCAGCATATATTTCCTATTCTTGTTACTCTATGTGCTTTTCATGTAGCTGTTTGATACGAACTCTTCTACTGATCCAGGCAGGATTTTAGTAATCAGGGCAGCAGACAGGTTAATATACTAAAAATTAGACTTAATGCTGTTCCCATGCATATTATCACACTGATATTAAGCCCTTATATGGAGCATCTTTTCCCAGCCCATTCGTCTCCTATTGCACAGAAAGGAGGTTTAAAGGACAGGCTGATGTAGCAGCTTGGTGTAAGAGAGAGACCTAATAAAGATGGAGACTGCAATATTGTGCTCCCCTGCAGTTAACTCTAACTCCTGCCTTTGAAACTGGACAAATCAGGGTCTTGTGCCTGTGCAACCACTGTTTCCCGAATAACATACAACTGCTTGGCAGAGACGCAGTGGATTCCCAGTTGAGCGTTACATGTCTTCACTGGGTTGTTACAGAAGCTCCATGGCAAATGTTGAGATAGGCCTTGTAGAACCTGATTCTGAACTGCCCAATTTTTGATCCAGCCTGCTGGAAACATCACACACTCCTTGGCGTAAATACACACAATTGTCTGTCAATTCAATTATTTTAATTCAGCTGCAGAAAGGAGATGCATGTTAGACGTTAACAGGGAAAAAACCCTCCTACCTTGTGTTTATTTATGGGTAAGTTCTGTAATAAATCACCCAGAAAGGCTGGGGACTCCCCACAGTCAGAGCTCCACAGAAGCAGGGCAGACAAATGGCTGTTGGAAATGGGGGTGATGGTGAGGGAACTTCACAAAGAGGTTGTGCTGCATAGAATGAACTCAAGCCTAGGGGACTTCTCAGGGGTCTGTCCAGTCTTATTTTCTAATGCTTAATGAAATCTGTTTGAAAATTCATGAACATTTTTGCTGGTTGCTCCTTTCAAATACACAGGGGTCACTCACATATCTCTTTAAATGGCACCATGCATCACTGGAAGAGATTACAACATCTGGAGGAGCTCCGTGAGGTCACAGCCACTTCATCTCCCTGAGCTACCACCACCACCTTGGCTCCCCAGTTGGGAAAGAGCTGCTCTTTGTCTGCTCTCTGCCCTTGCTGGGGCTCATGACAGCAAGCAAACAGCTGGCAATTCAGCAAGTCCTGCACAGGATCTGACTGTGCTTGACCCACTGGTATAACCATAAGGAAGAGGAAGGATAAACACAACAGCAACAAAAAAAATGGGAGTGTGAGTTATCTCAGAGACATATTCACATCTCCAGCTGAGCAAAACTCAGTGGGAAATCTCTTGGCTGACACACTGAAATCTGCAAGTTTACTTTGAAACAGCAAAGTTGTCCAAGTCTTTATGCTATCCACATTTTAAAAATCACCACCTGAAGGATTTATGGCAGGGTGCATGGGCAATTACATTGCTCTATTTGTTACTGTGGAAACACATTTTGTGACTGGAAAAAGCTATGAGAAATATATTGAATGAACTTCTGAGAAACAATATTTTAAAATTAAAGCTGAACACTGGATTTAGCCACACCAGGAAGCTTTAGCCTCAAGGCAGTCATGAAACGCCAGGGAGTCAGCAGAAAAGTGCCACCAAGTCTTGCTGGGATTGATTTCGTATGACTAGCTCTGTGTCACAGGATAGGAAAATAAAAGTAGAGTCAACTAATCAAACTAGCACTCTCGCAGCTGGAGAGCTTTGCCCAAAAATGGGTGCAATGGAGAGTCAGAACACAATGGTAATAACTCCTGCTCTCTTTGACTGTGA
Source organism: Burhinus oedicnemus (assembly GCA_008921705.1). Classification (NCBI taxonomy): domain Eukaryota; kingdom Metazoa; phylum Chordata; class Aves; order Charadriiformes; family Burhinidae; genus Burhinus; species Burhinus oedicnemus. Next base: position 1,381,795 of record VFFE01007601.1, read on the forward strand.
ATATCTTCCAAGCAATTCAATCCTAAGATATCAAACTGTCAAGACTTTGGTCCTTTAAGTATCTATTTTAAATCTTAAGCTTTCCATTTGCCTTTAGTCATGCAGAACTATTGAACTTTCCAGACTAGAAGATCATAGAATCATAGAATGGTTTAGGTTGGAAGGGACCTTCAAGATCATGCGATTCCACTCCCCCTGCCATGGGCAGGGACACCTCCCACTAGATCAGGTTGCTCAAAGCCCTATCCAACCTGGTCTTGAACGCTTCCAGGGATGGGGCCTCCACAACTTCCCTGGTCAACGTATTCCAGTGCCTCACCACCCTCAGAGTGAAAAATTTCTTCCTCATATCTAATCTACTCTAAATCTACCCTCTTCCAGTTTAAAACCATTACCCCTCATCCTATGACTACATGCCCTTGTAAAAAGTCCCTCTCCAGCTTTCTTGTAGGCCCCCTTTAGGTGCTGGAAGGCCGCTATAATGTCTCCCCGGAGCTTTCTCTTCTCTAAGCTGAACAACCCCAACTCTCCCAACCTCTCCTTATAGCAGAGGTGCTCCAGCCCTCTGATCATCTTTGTGGTCCTCCTCTGGACTCACTCCAAAAGGTCCATGTCCTTCTTATGCTGAGGACTCCAGAGCTGGACACAGTAATCCAGATGGGGTCTCATGAGAGCAGAGTAGAGGGGCAGAATCACCTCCCTCAACCTGCTGGCTATGCTTCTTTTGTTGCACCCCAGGATGCAGTTGGCCTTCTGCACTGTGAGCGCACATTGCCAGGTCATGTTGAGCTTCTCATCAACCAACACCCCTAAGGCCTTCTCCTCAGGGCTGCTTTCAATCCATTCTCTGCCCAGCCTATATTTCTGCTTGGGATTGCCCTGACCCATGTACAGGACCTTGCACTTGGCCTTATTGAATTTCATGAAGCTGGCATGGGTCCACCTCTCAAGCCTGTCCAGGTCCCTCTGGATGGCATCCCTCCCCTCTGGCGTGTCGACTGCGCCACAAAGCTTGGTGTCGTCAGCAAACTTGCTGAGGGTGTGCTCAATCCCACTGTCCATGTTGCCGACAAAGATGTTAAACAGCACCGGTCCCAGTACCGACCCCTGAGGAACACCACTTGTCACTAGTCATCACTTGGACATTGAGCCGTTGACTGCAACTCTTTAAGTGCAGCCATCCAGCCAATTCCTTATCCATGGAGTGGTCCATCCATCAAATCCGTGTCCCTCCAATTTAGAGACAAGGATGTCATGCAGGACAGGGTCAAACGCTTTGCACAAGTCCAAGTAGATGACATCTGTTGCTCTCACCTTATCCACCAATGCTGTAACCCTGTCACAGAAGGTCACCAAATTTGTCAGGCATAACTTGCCCTTAGTGAAGCCATGTTGGCTGTCACCAATCACCTCCTTATTTTCCATGTGCCTTAGCAGAGTTTCCAGGAGGATCTGCCCATGATCTTGCCAGGCACAGAGGTGAGACTGACTGGCCTGTTGTTCACCAGGTCTTTGTTTTTTCCATCTTTGAAAATGGGGGCTGTATTTCCACTTTTCCAGTCAGTGGGAACTTGACCGGACCGCCATGACTTTTCAAATATAATGGAAAGCAGCTTAGCAACTTCATCCATCAGTTCCCTCAGGACCTGCAGATGGATTTCATCAGGTCCCATGGAGCTGTGTACCTTCAGGTTCTTTAGATGGTATTGAACTTGATCTTCACCTACAGTGGGCAGTTATTCATTCTCACAGTCCCTGCCTTTGCCTTCTGTGACTTAGGTGGTGTGGTTAGAGCCCTTGCCAGTGAAGACTGAGGCAATAAAGTCATTGAGTACCTCAGCATTGTTCATATCCTGAGTGACCAGGTCTCCCATTTCCTTCCAGGGAGGGCCCACATTTTCCCTAGTCTTCCTTTTGTCACTGACTTACCTATAGAAGTTTTTCTTGTTGCCCTTGATGTCCCTGGCCAGATTTAACTCTATAAAGGCTTTAGCTTTCCTAATCTAACCCTGACTGCTTGGACAGTTTCTCTGTATTCCTCCCTGGCTACCTGTCCATGCTTCCACCCTCTGTAGGCCTCCTTTTTGCTTTTGAGTGTGTCGAGGAGCTCCTTGTTCATCTATGCAGACCTCTTGTCTTTTTTGCCTGACTTCTTTGTTGTGCTACATCGTTCCTGAGCTTGGAGGAGGTGATCCTTGAATACTTACCAGCTTCCTTACGCTCCTCTGCCCTCCAGTGTTTTATCTCATGGTACACGACCAAGCAGATCCCTCAAGAGACCAAAGTCCGCTCTCCTGAAGTCCAGGGTAGCGAGCTTGCTGCACACCCTCCTCACTACCCAAAGGATCTTGGGTATATAGGGCTATAAGGACAGATCTATATACGCAGAATGGGGTCTCTTCACATACCTAGAACCAAGGAAAATGGCATGCACTGTTAAGGAAAAAAAAAAGAAGCCAAAAAAGTTTTCCTAGCAGTGCCACTACTAACATCCGATATGTGTAACTCCAGAGCACTGTTGTCCTGGAATTCCCATTTCCACATCACCCTTAGCCCATCTGCCCCTGAAATCCCACTGGAAATGCTATTCCAGGGAGCAGGTTGAGAGAATCAATATGATGCCTCTTTGGCACATGCCAACAGAGGACAGCTTCCAACCTTCTACAGATAAAACGGAAAGACTGTGAGAAATCTGGTTAATGCCTCCCTGAAATGATGGGGGTTCTTTGTTTCTTTTATTGTAGGTTGCTTGGGAACAGAAATTCCCCAAATTATTCAAGAAATCCAAATGCGTTAAAATCATAGGAGGTAGCAGACAGACAGGGGAAAAAACCCAACACCATGTTACTCAGGAAAATCCATCCTTCATTTCTAGGGTGACTTTGCAACAAATAAAAAATTAAAAGAAAAAAAAGAATGAAAAGAAAATGTTTTTGTTAAATAAGAAGGGAAGTATGTCTGTGTGGGACTCTTCTCAACTCTGAGGTAATACTGATTTCTTTCCCACTGACCAGGCACTGGGCTTTATGAGCTTAGATTATGTAAATGAGAATATACATTTTGGGCAAATTATCCAGTCCTTTCAAATATTTTATAACAGTGTATTACGACCCTCAGTAAAGTTATTGTTGATTTACCCTGGTATCTGTGGGAGGAGGATTGGGGCTTGCAGAAAGCCAAGGTGCTAGATTCCAGATGCGATCTATGCAAAAGCAGCAGTGACAAAAGCTGAGATGTGTACATAAAAGTGCCAGATACTGTATGTTTATTGCTTACCAAATCAGATATTCACTGTCAAAAGTTCAAAAACTGACAATAAACTTAACTGTTGCATCTTTAAACTTATTTATAACTTACAGAGGGAGCCTAGTGTCTCGGTTTTGTCTCTCCCATAAAGTTTACAGCCAGCAGGAGATAATAAAATCTAGACTGAACTCATATTGCCAAGAGAAAATCAAGACCTGTATGTGTTGGTGCTGTCAGGTGAGATATTTTATACCTCATTAGTGTCGGAGCAGTTATTGCTTTTTCTTCCTTTATGAATAGATCATGTGATAGCGTGCCTCTCTCATACACTCCTAACCAATTTGTCACAGCAAACCTGGCTGTAACAGAAATAAGGCATTTCTTTCTATAACCCTTTTCTTTTCAGTAGTTGCTTCTGATGAGCCATGCTACCCAAACAAGTCTAGATGTCTATCGCTCTCTTTCACACATAGCTTTCTCTCTGGTATCCGGGTGTTGGAAACCGCTCTGTTATTCCCTTCCCTTTGGACCTCCTTGCTGGTGCAGCGATGTTTCATTCACAGATGCCCATGCAGCACCTGCAAATGCCCTCTCTTGCCAGCATGGCATGGGAGGGCTCTCACTGACCTTTCCTAGCAACCTCCTGAAGTTCCTGGGAAGTACCACAGCTCTGTGCATCATCCCTGGGAAAAGTTATGGTTCTCAGAGCAGACAAAGCACTACCGAGCAGTATTTGCACACTGAGGATTATTCATGACAGCGGGTCACTATCTCCCCAGCAGAGAATGCTTTCCTGGTGGAAGACTGGCCGCATCTGTTCTTCCCTCAGATCTGAGCCGGAATGGTTTTTAGATTTTGGCCAGATGAAAGTTGCGCTTTTTTGCTGAGGTAACTCACACCATCTCCAGCCTGCAGGGGAGATGTCCCAGTGGTCTTGTATAGTTCAGGGGGGAGATGTGAGGAAAAGTAACAGGGTTAATTTGGCCAACAGACAAAGCAAAATGGAGCAGCCCAACAGTTGGAAAGGAAAGCACACAGCTACGCCTAGTCTCCGTTCCCAGAACTGTTGATATGCTTTACAATAAATACTCATTAGTTTAAATCCATACTGAGGACTCCTGAGGCAAATGGAGACCACTAGAATTATTTTTGGGAAATCGACTATTCCTTTTGCTCTCTGTTACTACCGGCAGGAAAATCTTATCAGTTAAAGAAGCACAGCTAAATATTGTTTTCCTTTCTTAAAAAGCACACAGTTATTATTACACTGGGTTTTTAGTGGAGGGCATGAAGTTCTGCAAGCTTTAATTAATCCACTGAACCATCAGCTTACTCTCCACTGCAAATACTACCATCTGCTACCAGTCCATGCATTGGTAATTAATGTCTGCTACAAGTTTGCTTCCCCAACATTATCTGATTAGGTAATTAGCCTATGGAACAATACGCGACATAATGCATTATTGTTCTATTAAGTGTGATCAGTTTGAAAGCACTAAAGAATGTACTAATACTGTTTCATTTCTGTGGCTCATACCTCAACTAACACCCATCCAGAGAATGACAAAACAATACAGGAAAGAATGGAGGGGGGGGACACAACTCCAAAACCACATGAAAATCATGTCAATAAACTTAGGCATCAGTACTGTTTATTTCAGAATAGCTTGTGAAGAAATATAAATAAAAGCAAGAAAATCCACAAGTACTGGTCTTCCAGAGAAGGCATGGATCAACATCAGCAATGATCTATGTCCCTTCAGAGAAGTATGATGAAGAATAGTTTGTCATCAAAACTCAAGGGTTTAATAAATCAATGGAAGGCAGCATGTCATCTTTATTCACTAGTGTAAAATGCGGCTGTTTCCAAGATTACTTCTGAATTAAGGTTGGGAGGCAAGTGAGTGGTGAAGATGCAGTGGAGGGGAACTGAAGCCAACATTTCAGCACTTCCATTTGCACTGTGGCTATAGAGCAAAGCCTTTCAGTATTTGGCTGAGAGAAGAGGTTTTTACTTTCCCCAGCTCTTGGCCTCAGGTGACTGTAAAAGGCACTCTGATTTTATTTTGCGTGAGATTCCCAGCAGAGTCTGGGGCAGACAAGAGGTTAGCAATGTCAGCCCTTAATGCATGGAAACCACAACAAGCATATAAAAAGTCCGAGCTTAGGAGCCTGAAGACCTCACACATCACTGCTATTTCAAAACATGGAGGTCAGGATTCATTTGACCAAATTTAGATGCCAACACAGTAAGTATCTACATTTGAGCTGATTCTCTCCACTCCTTTTATAGTCAAGAGAATCCTGACCCTCACGTTGGCAACACAAATGTTTTCTACCACATTTATCTAGAATCATTTGCAAAATCTCTGTCAATTCAACAGCACAGACTGAAGACCACGTATCTTCAAGCTAAGTTCCAGTTCTGGATCAGGCTTTCTTAGTTTCAGGTGTTCTTCCCTTCGTTACCACCGAGTTAAGTTTTAAACCAGAAGCCCTACTGTTGGTAGGCTCCTCAGTCCACAGTGGCCTTCAAGAGGAGCTGGGCACTGAGCACCCTTGGGGATCCCATGCGGCAGCCCCAGAGAACTACTCTGACCCCTGTGCCACCGCAGTGCCATGGTGTGTGCTGCTGTGTCCTCACTCTGTGACAGGTAACGCTCTCAGCCTTCACTGCATATTGCAAAGGCTTTATCTGACTCTTACCATTGGAGCATTTTGCTGCCCTGTTTCCAAAGTGATCCTTCATGAGGGACGCTGCAGAGGAATTAACCATTAGACATTTACAGGTGAAGCCACTGAAGCACAGGGAAGCAAGTGACAGAGCCGAGGGATGAAAACTCTCAAAGCAGACTTGCTTCCTTGATGAGCAACACTCTACACAGCCTTATACTAGACTAAAATAAAAATAAATAAATAAATAAATAAATAAAAAGCTCTTTTTGCATTTGCTTTCTTTGGTAATTAACAGGAAGAACAGGAAGAGACAGGTGAGCTCAGCCTAAATAACCTTCTCTTTTCACCTGTTAAATATTTGTTCAGCAGTTCTCAGTCCTGTGCATAACTTCTTTAGTGATGCTGCATTTGGTATTCGACAACTTTATCTTCTATCTGTCTTCAAACCCAAATTCCCCCTAGGCATCACTCTGCTCTTACTTGTTCCACTGCAAACAACAGATGAGTTATTCAACATTTGTCAGGCTTGTTTATTTCTTTAACCATGGAGACATACAACGTTTACCAGTGTCCCGGCGATGTCTCTGGGAGTTAGCAGTAGCTAAAAACACTAGGGTATTGTCTGAAATAATGGCAACCTCTGTTGTTTTCAGTGACTGTGACCTAATAATGACATAAAATCTATAGGGTGACCCATGAAACCAGTGTTAGCACAAGTACTCTGTCCTCTTCTCCGACTCTGCTTTCACTACTTCTGCTCTTGCTCACTTCTCTTTTCATCCTTTTTCTTCCTCTGATAGCAAATCTGGAGCTCACCTACATTTCTTTCTCTTCTGTTAATTGCCAATGACGCATCTCTTTATTCACAAGCTCTGACCTCTCCAAACAGTCATATTCAATAACTTTTTCTGATTGCAACAGTCTGAGACCTCCTTCACTGTCTAAATCTCTCTAAAATAAATCATAATGTGCAAACACTGGAGCACCAAGTTCATTAGATTGAATTACAACCCTTGACCTATTGGGCTGAATTTCCTTCCGCCTCCACATTAAGAGTGTAGGAACAACCCTATAGGACCAGGCCAAACACCCATGGTCCTAACTTTAGAACTGGACAACAGCAAACGCCCATGAAAGAATACACAAATGGGGTAAGTGTGAAACTGTATTTCCACTGAATACACTCCCAGCGCCTTAACTCCAGGCTTTCCTCCATCAGCGAGATTTCCTAGTATTTATGCCATGTCATGTCTAAAACTTAGAACTATGAGGAATACTTTTTTTTTTCCCCAGAAAATTTTAACCTCTTGATCCATTCCATTATTCCCAATCAGGATGAAATCCTATAGAATTTCTCCAGAAAGAAAATTCCAGGATGTGGGAAAAAAAACAGCCTCAGAAACCAGCTATGGGTCTCCCAAGGTCCCACCTCAGAATTCCAGGTTTTATTTCCAACTTCTGGTTTACTGTGAAGGCTTTTCATTCCTATTTTGCTTCTGTTTTTAAATTAATAACTGTGTCAGCACACACACTCTTGCTCACATCACACAGCAGGACAGCATACATATTGAAACAGTCTACCTTATTTTTATGGGCATTAATGATAGCTGCTATCTAGTGTTAACCACAACATCTTCTAACAAATCAAGGCATCTTCCCTTGCTGCGATGAAATTGCTTGACACTGAGATCAAAATATCTCCTTCAGAGTTGAACTCTGGGGGGTACTCACACCATCTCACTTCAGCAATCTAGTTAAAGTAAGGATTTAGGGTGAAGCCTCCAGGATAATCAATGAAGGGTTACATATACCTCACTTAGATGTTTGAACACCCTCTCTTGCCTCGTTCAAGCAAAGAGTGAGATTTCATACTTGGGGGTCTAAGATGGAGACCCTAGGAAGAAAATGTGAATGTCTCAAGTGTCAGCCTCTAACACTATAAAATACCAGATACTTGATGCAGGACAGCAGATTTCAGTCATCAGCAACTGTGCTTGTTAATTTGAAATAGAAAATAATATTTCAGTTACCTTCCACCCCTGCAGTATGATTTCAGTAGTAGAATACAGACTTTCAACAGCTTCTAATCCATTTTTTAAATTCCAGAAGAGATTTTTTCCAAAGAAAAAATTCATGACAATGTACCTTTTTATTAACAGTTCTACCAATAACTAGGGAAAAAAATGTGGATTTTTTTTTAACATCTTTGTCCAATGAAAAAGGGGGTTTTTTTGATAGAAAGTTTGTAGCCAGCTCGGCTAAAATTAGAGCTTTTATAGGCAGGTTATAATCCTTTCTTTCTCTCTCATTTTTATACTTGAAACAGCACAAAAATGTTGTGATTTTTAAACAGGAAAACCATTGGTTTTTGCTGATCCCTTGTAGAACTTGTGATTAGTAACTAAATTTGACATTTCTACAAGCATCAAGATTTCTCTAGAGATGGGGGAATCTACCTTTTTGCCCCATGATTATAATTTATCAATTTTTACTTAAACTTTGAATACTTTTTGCTTGTCTTGCAACAGCAATGACTAAACTAAAAAAAAAAAAAAAAGTTACAATTGCAATTCCATGTCTGTTATTCTGCCTAGTGTTTCTCTCTTATCATGTCACTTGGACCCTCCAAATCACTTTTGCAGATGATTGGCTCTCTCCTTTGACTAGACATGGGCACTCAGGTAGAATTTAGGTTGCATGAATATAGTCCATATGGAGACAGTAAGAATATTATTATTACCATCATTATTTTTGTTACAATAGTGCCTAAGGCTCCACCTGGGACTGGGGTCCTACTAAATAAGGTCCAGGATTAATTTAATGATATCACTACCGGTATTTTAGTCTCAGACTACAAGCACTTTTCAGCAGGAAAGGTCACAAAGAAAGGCAAGATGACCATACAGAGTAGCTCTCTCTGTACCTACTCCCTTGTAATTAAGATGTTGAGTTGGGGAGAGGGAAAAACATAACATTTGGGAATATTTTATTAATTATTTTTCAGCTTGAGCGCACAAGGTTAAACGTAGCATCAGGCAGCTTTCACTGATGTGACTCACATCTCCACGATGTCAGAGCTTTTAGTGACACTAACGGGGTCATATTGTGCAAAGCATAAACCATCCTCTGGTGTATTAATTAAGCCCAAGCACGTCCTGCAGAGAAGCAGTGCAAAACCACAAGTTTTGCACGGTGAGTTTAATGCCTATAAAATATGTGGCTTGACAACTGCTGAGCATGAAATCTCTCATTAATCCACAGAACGCGGACAGCATGGATAACAGACGCATGTTTCCCCACTGTAACTCTGTCTTCAGTGGGCACGCTCCTGATGGTAAGTCAGCACTGGCCTCTTCCCCATGAAGTCAGCCAACAGATGACCTGCTTATTTCCAATCACAGCACTATTTTCTGTTAATTTTTATATGAATCCAAATGGGAGTTTGGGACATTGGTAAACATTCCGATGAAGCTGTTTACAGAAATAAGGAATTACTGCTACACATTTTTTGAATTGTTGCTGTTATTTTTACCATGTTTGCTAACCACATAAAGAAATATTATTTTCTTTGCACTCTCTTCCCTACCAAAACAAACGAACAAAAATCTCAGCAAAAAAACTCCCCAAACCCTCTCAAAACTCAAACAATCCAGCTACCCCAGCTGCTCCATGAGTTTCATGGGCTGTCATAGATCCTTCCTTGTGCCCTTCTGGAGGGCAGAGCATAGGGTGTCATGGAGGATTCAGTCCACCCAGGTAAACAGTATAAAGGAAAATAAAGCCTTTCCCGTTGCAAAAAAAACGCAACAACAAAAATATTCCTGGCAGGTTTCTCTTTGACAGTCTCCCACAAACTGATCATTCTAAAAATCAAAGTACCATGGTAAATAGACAGGTCTAGAAATTGTATGTTCAAAAATACTTAATGTGGCAAAATTAAATTTCTCCTTGCAGAAGAAATATCATTTTAGCAATTTTTAAAGAGAATCCCAGAAAGAACAAGTAACAGAAGTTATGTTCCCTCTGTAATGTTTCTGTCTTTTAGAGTTCTAAAAAGCACACCATTTCTGATATTTTATAAAGAATTGAATTTAGACTTTTTCTGTTTTCTATATATTTTAACAATAAATTATAAAGTTTCTTTATTCTTCCCCCAGTGCAAAATTTGATACTTTTGGAGAAGTTTGGAAATCAAACTGTCAATCACAGGGCTCCATTTTTGTTTTTTTTTGTTGAGTTAGATTTTAAAAGTTTGAAAAGTTACAGAGAGGGGAAAAAAAAAAGAAAAGCAAGGTAGAAAAGCTAAACCCAAATCTAAACTGTTATGGCTTGTATGAATATTTATTAAACAGTATTTCTCCTGACAGCTTGAAGTTCTTAAACATTGGTATTATGAAGGAAAAGAACGACATAACCTAATACTCCAAAAAAGACCTCTTTGATATCTCGGGTGGTTAGTTTCTCAGTTGGCAGCTTAAAGAGTTCGATTTAACCTGGCAAAAACAAACAAGTTATGATACCAGCAACACAGATCACTACTGGCATGGACAGCTAAATGCTTCCACAAGCACTTTCAGTGTTCATTCAAGGTGCCCCAAGCTGATGTGCTTCCATCTTCAACCACCTATTGAAACTGAACACAGTGAGAACATTTTTCCATCTAAATTGCCAAACACAAATTGCCTAAAATAACAAGTACCTCTTCCTCACGTGCTCATTTCACACCTAATTCACTGATCAATTGAGTGCTTGGCCTGGAACTCCTATGAGGAGGGTGTAATACAGTCCCAGCCCAACATTTTGTTTAGATTTCTGGGTTAGCTGCATTTTTGGTCTTACCCTGCATAACCACTGCCATATTTTTATGTCCTTGTGCTTAGTGCCTAATAGCACACAGGTTTGCCTGAGGACTGGAGCCCTCCACACTACCCTATAACTATCTTCAAGGTTTGATGATTCAAATAACCTCTAGTATTTGTCATTATATCCAGCACCCCTACTGGAGTAGGCAGTCATCATCCTGATCTGCAAGCAGACCACACTGAATTAGATACAGGCTATGCTGCATGGTTTCATGCTTAAATTATATTAAAAAAATAATTTAATTATATTGGAAATTATACTTTTTTTCGAGTGGGATACCACGGCTAGAAAGTCAACAATCTTCCCTTCTCATATACTATTCCAAATCTTTTATTTTTGTGGCCAGTAATGTAGGTTAGCCCTTTGATCCGATTTGCTTAGATATTTGAAACAGATAGTTATTTAACTTTGATAAAAAACAAAGTAGGTATCAGTAAGAAGCATGCAGGTTTTGTAGGATATGTGACATAATGCAGAGCCATATAGAGACAAAAAGTGTAACTTTGGAAAAAATCTGAATATATGCAGCATAATTTAAATACTATAAACATCTGTAAAAACTCGCAGAATCCTACAGGGAATCTCTTTACATCTCCTACACCTCCACAGAGAAAGGCAAATTTACTCCGGTTCTTTCACATACTTCGTAGCAGCTCCCTCAAGTGGCCATAGATTAAAGCATTTATTGCAATCCGTAGCAAAGCCACCCACAAGTACCATGCAGGGCTTATTACCCTTAGATCTGCTTCTCATCACCTTTAGGTGGTCAGGACCACTGCAAACACATCTGGAGATGTTTCAGGTGCAAAGTCAGGGTGAGGTAGGCAATTGCAGAAGAAAAGTACGGAAAAAGAAGGAATGGGAGGAGCTGACAGAGGTTATGTATCAGAAAAAAGATGAATGGATTGACTTTCACTAGTTAAGATGTTTATTAAAGTCAAAGATCAAGGTTTTTTTTCCTGAAGCGCACACTTTTTGGAGCAAATTAGTTTAGGATGTTTGCTAGCCTTCACAGGAAAGCTTGTTTTCCATAACTATTTCTAAAGGAATATTTTCTTAACAAAATGCTAAGATAAATGCAGGCGAGGTTCCAAATAAACAAGGTAGATATTATGTCTCCAAGATATGCATGGAGCCACAGGTCAGAGGGGTTCTTCTTAGGGTGAAATTTCTAATGTCCCCCTGTGAGGTACAGCAGATATATGATACTTCAGATCTCTTGTGGTCTGAGGAAAGACAGCCTTTTCTATTTGCTTGCACGTCTCCTCAGGTTCTGAGTCACCTGGAGCACAAGGATTTGCTTCTAACACCACCTCTTATGGAAACCTTTTTTGAGATGGTGGGGAAAGTTACTTCGCTCCTCCATAAAATCCTACTTTTTCTGCCCTGTTTTCAAATTTGCTGTGTACTTGGCTCTGCTGGCCTTGGCTCCCAAAAGGAGCCAATAAATAATAACTAATCTGCAGTTCAAACAAAAGAATTTTACAGATTGATTTATGGAGGAAAAAGATTGAAAATTCAGAGCCCTGGGAAATATGAGCATTGTTCTGAAAAGAAAAGAAGGAAAATGCTCCATTATCATTGCTTCATTAAAGTCAAAGAGACTATGACAATTTTTACACATTGAAGATGTGGTTTCTCTGCCACTAGGAAGCACAAATTCCCCTTTAGTTTTGCCTTGGTTTTTTCATATCTCAAATAGAATGGTCTGGCCTCCTGGACAACTTTCAAATTATCTAGTTCCCTCAATGATTATTTTTTTCCTGACAAGACACAGGATAAAGCAAAGCTGTATGCAGTTGCAGGTAGGTTGCCCCTGGTTCCTAAACTTACTTTGGCTGACTCTGAACCAGCGGTTTTCAGCCTTTCCTAATTTATAAAGTCCTAAAATTTTCCAACAGAGAGGCACCCCAACCCCCCGAGAACAAATTTACTTTACTAACAATAAGCTTTTCTCAGCTGTTACACGGATTCCTTTGTCCACGGGTTGAAACCCACTGCTATGTGCTATCTGGCAGTCTGCAGCATGAACATGTCTCTGTTCTGAGAAAAATAGCTCCCAGTTTCAGGTCTTTGAAAAATACATCTGGATCTACCTACTGAAATATGAATTCATTGTATTTTCAGGCCTCGGAGCCTCATTATGGCAACACAAACCCATTACATCAACAGAGCCAACACATCTGCACAGGTGTGAAACCAGGTACAAATTAATCCCTTTGTTCCCAGCCCTCGCTGTCAAACCCACTTTTGGTGCAATCAGAAGTTGGGCTACATTAGCAACTTCAGACCATGACATTGTTCCACATATACTAATCAAATACTAATCTATTTGGCAAATTTTTTGTGTAAAGTGAAGCACAAACACAGAGCTGAATTTTCTCAACAACTACACCTTTAGACCTCATTTATTTGTTAGTTTTCTTCTTTAATATTGTGCATTACTTTCTCTACTTCTGTTCTCGCAACAGTATATGCATATATATAGCTATTTGTGAATAGGTATCATTTTCTCAACCACTGTAAGTCTAAACTATTCATTTTCGAAAGGCATTGCCTCTATTATGTATGATTCTCCCCAAAGGGAGAAACAGAACACCATTTTTTATGTTCTCTCACTTGTGGCCCATAGCCAACAAAGCACTTAGCCATATGTTCGCTTTTCCCCCTGGACTAGAGGTTTGGCTATTGGATAGCACGAATCTGTGCACCAGGGAAGGTATGTTATCTATCACTACTGTGAGTCAATCAAAGATAAATGCCTAAATAGCTGATTTAGACAACTGGAATACGACAATTATTTGATTACCCTACAGAAATCCAGAGACTAACAGGCTCAGGGTCTCTGTTCATAATGGAGGTACGTAACAGCCAGCAGGTGAGCCTCAAAGCACATGGCACAACAGAAAATTGCTTCACGTATGACACTCCTTATGTTCCCTGATTATCACATTTTAGAAATTGAAGCATTTGATGAAAACCACTGGACTATAAATTGGTGCCTTCAACATCTAGCTTCTTACATTCACAGTATGACCTGCTCATTATACCCCATTAAAGGGGTAAACATGACAAGATAATGGATTCATTTTGGCTGCAGCTATACACTTTGATTTTTTATTATTTCTACTTTGCTAGCTCACACTGAAAAATCCAAGAGCTCTCTTCAGTTGCTAATCTATGAATGGCTAGACCCTCATGTTCTGGGATTAATATTAAAAAACAACAGAGAAATTCCTCATGAGACAAGCAAGCATTGGTCATAGAGTTTTAGGTTGGGTTTTCTTTTTGCAAAGTTTAGCTTTGGTCTCTAAATGTGCTTTTCTACTTTGCTTTTCAGATTATCTCAATCTGAACCTCTAACTTTGAACACCCTTGAAACCGGTGGTCTGAATTTACATTGAAATCTAGACCTAATCCTTGTTAGTAGCCCAGATCCATTTCCTAGGTGAACTAAAAGCACTGCTCCTCTGTCTCAGCAACTGAAATGCGTCACTAAATAATCATACTTCTAGTCCACTTGCATAGATTTGTATTTACTGCATTGGGATTTATTAACACAGGCTTTATGTTCACGTGTCTAATGTGTGAAATATGAAACCAACAAAACGCTGAGTATCTGCCTAGTAGTTTTCCAGTCCCTGGAATTAGAGGCTATTTTTCAGGTACAGCCTCTACTCACCACTCTGTCAAAGGGTATAAAAGAAAGAAGCGGGGAAGGAAGAAAGCACCTTTTAAGGCTCCTGAAGCTTTTAATTGAATCAGTGATTCAGGAAATCTCATTCTCCCTTCTGCTTGCTCTGAAATGAAGGAGAGACAATGAGCAGATTTCTGTCAGTTAAACAGATGCTCTGCGCATGCAGACTTTTTTGTGTTTAATGATAGCTTTGACATTGTGATTAGCTTTGTGTGATGTGCTGCTAAGGGTATCGGTATAGGATTCATTAAATGTCTTTCCTGTAAAAACTTGAAAACATTCTTTCAGGTAAGAGAGACCCCCATAAAATTAGGCTCGTAATGATAGTTCACTCATCACAGGATTGCACTGGCAGTAAGGTTTTAATTGCTCAAATAACAGTATCTCTAAGATGTCAAAATTATTTGCATTAATTGCCAGTGGAGACAGAGAAATAAAGCTTCTCTACCAGCACACTGTGTACCCAGTTGTGATTAATGGTATGGTTAAACTTCATATGTCTTCCTTTAATAGGATTAAGAGGAATAGGCTATTTAGATAAACTTCAGAACTAAGATAAATGCACCTTTTCAGTGAAACTTCAAGTCTTAGCATAAGTATTTACTTAAACAGTATGAAATAAACCTCTTCAGACCAACTGTTCAGATGATGCGTATTGCTCTAACTCCATATTTAGGCTATTTTACATCATATCAGAATATGGCTTCATTTTCTTACTTACAGTAGAAGCCAGCACTAACATTCTTCCCATTACTACTATGTAAAAAAGATGCAGCTCCATCAATGCAGAGATTAACACTTCTGTGCTTCACAGTACACAGCTTCTATGTCTTTCCATAGTGAAGCTGAACAATAAATTCTGCTGAAAAAATTTTGCCTGTAATTTTCGTCCATCCACTTTTCATGTAGTAGCATAAGGTTATCACTGAGGTTATGTAGCTTGGACTAATTAAGGAGAGGAGTTTTTGCACGTACAAAAGGCAAAACGAGAATACCTTAGCAAATGGATATGGCAATTTTGCTCTTCTGGCCACAGAGACAATGAAGTTATTATTTGGGGAAGGAGAGAGGGAGGTCTGTCTGTAATTTGGCTTTTTTACCAGCAGTATATGGGTGGGTAGATGAGCTTGCTGGAAAACAGCTTCAACCGATAGAATGATAAAAGCATACTTGGTCTCAAGCAATGTGCCTGTTGAACATCTCTGACCAGGGCTAACAATAGTTCAGTGGAAGGGAATTTCCTTTACAGCTCCTTTTTGGCAAACCAGTCTCTCCTCTTCAGATCTGGTCTGCTGGCTGCAGCATCCCTAGGCTAGTCCAGCTGGGAAAGCTCACAAGAAGTTTTTAGACTAAAATCCCTCTGGTTGTCTAACCTGACAATATGAAGGATGAATACACCTTAGAAGGACAGCAGGACACTGAGAAAGCTCGAAAAGAAAAAAATAGCGCTGTTTGGCTTAAGGGGCAGCTACCGACAAGATGGCAGTGACTATGCTTATGCTGGGAAGGAGAAACAAACAGGATTACAGAATGCTTTTTAACAGCAACCAACAGGAGAAGTCTGGCATTGTGACCTGGCACCTGTGACATGCTGACACTAAAGTAGGAAGGATAACATGAGTGTGAAGGCATTACCCTTACATTTTACATAGGTGCTTGTAGTATGCTACGGTAGGTCTACTGCTCATCTGGACTATTTGAGACACCCTTGGGACATTCCTTGTTTCTGCCTAGAAGTTTTATGCATTTGGATTTTAAACATTTGCCTACATGGTTCTGTGAGTGGAAATGTCTGGTTTCTGCCTCAAAAACCTATTTCCCCTTTGCCCAATCTTAGCCCCCCCTTTATCTTATCTATTTAAGGAAACAAATAGTTCTTTACTATGAACACATTCAGTGTGCCACCTGGTAGGAATTTTCTCCCTATCAGCTGGAAACCACATAAAGAACTACAATTAAAATAAAAACAAAATCATATAATGCTACTTGTGATCATTAGAGAGGCACCACCATGACACATTTTGTCCCATGCATTAACATGCCATGGGATAGTGAATTTAGTAAATCCAAGATGACAGTGTTCAGGTGGTTTTTCCTCTACTGCTGTTTAGAAAATATCTTTGTTAATATAACCACAATTAAATTTTAAAAACTGCAGGAAGGTTCTAATAGCAATAGTAAGCTCATAGTCTTTAAATAGCTTTTTCAAATTGTTATACTGCAGTACACATCATGTATCGTGACTTGAAAAAGTGGATTTTTTATGTTGCTTTTCATAACTACAAAACTTGCTTCTCATTTGAGAGTTAATGGAGAAGGATCTTCCACTCTGCTGGTGCTGAATGCAGAGTAGCCGCGAAAGTTTTGGCATTTTTATTTCATGTGCTTATTTTGCCAAAATTTTAAATGCACATATCGGAAAACTCTTTTGCATTATCTTTAAAAGACAGTATCTTTGAAAGACTTTAATTTTAAAAAAGTATAGAGCCCAAATGAAGAGTTACAGAATGAGCAATGAATTTCTCATTGGCTCGTAGGAGTCACCAGAGTAACAGGTGCTTCTGAAGAAGCTGTGAGAACCTTGTCTATATGGCGTGACCTCCCTATCACATCACGGAAAGGAATGAGCTGGAGTGGGCAAGAGATTAGCTCAAGTCCTAGAATAAAAGATTTCATACGCTCTGCCAAAGTTGTTATCATCTGGTAACTCCAGATGTCTTTGTAATCCTCATTGTGAATTCCAGCAAATTCCACTGTTTAGTAACAGCATTTTATTAAGTGTCTCATTTGGAAGCTATAAGACAAAATAGGAAAATGCTAAAAGCCAAGTATGTTGCAACTAAGACAATAAAGAGCAGAATCCAACCCACAGCTGTAGGGGTTTCCTTGTTATGAAAATGTGCTATTCCATGTTTGAAAGATTTCTTATTCACAATAGAAGTTCAAACTGAAAGAAAAGTTTTTAAGTTTCTAGAAACTACAAAACTGGGATACAGTCCATGATCCAAAGCAAAGTGTCATCACGTTCAATAGTGCTAATGTGATGATAATGATTAGAAGTTGATTAAAACGACACATGTCTCTGTAACACTTTCAACATTTTAATCCACATATTCCTGTTAGGGGACTAAATGTTAATATAGAACTCCACATAGGACATTCAAATACCAATTATTCAATATTTCTAAGTGACCAAAATTGACCCCACATAAGTATTGAAAATAAAAGACAAAATACGTTTAGGTCTGTGCATTTTACAAGAAAAAAAAAAAGAAAAAAGAGAAGAGGAAATTAAAGCTAATATTAAACTTTAGCCCATGGACAGCAGCAGTTATTAGAACAGGCAGGTAGTATAGTAAAGATGGAAATGTTAAAAGAGCCTCATGAATATGAAAAGCTTTTAATTACTGCTCATATTGACCATTGTGTGATAGGGGCCCTGACCCTACAAAGCACACCAGAAGGACAGGGCCACCTCGTGGGACACTTGCTGATTTCAGTGGCCCTGTGCACAGCTCGCAGGGTGAGAAACTCAGCTGCTACTGAGAGTATGGGGACTGACAGAAGAATCAAACCCAGAAACAAGCCACCCCGCCACAATATTTTTGAGTCTGCAAAATCTGTTATATCGTGTGATGAACTGTGATTACGCTGATCACCAGAAGCACTTGGTCAGCCTTTGTTAGCCTTTAGTTGGTACTCAGCCTTTGAAGCTAAACAGGCCAGCCAAAGACCAAGAAAATCTGTTCACTTTGATATCTGTCTACATGGGCAGCTGTCTGTGCTGCCTCATCTACACCTGACCAGCTTCGTAGCACAGGCCGTAAAGTTAATTCTGTTGTATCAAGACCTGGATTGCGGCAAAGGCACGTCTTCTGGAAAGGTGCTTAGACTTGTGAAAACCTCAAGGGACTGAAAATCCAACTGCCTGCCTATGTTGTTTCAGTGGTTAGCCTCTTATTTTAACACATGTGAACTTCATTTCTAATCCCCATTTATTATCTTTTACTTTATCTCTTCCATCTACGTGTCTTTGTTACAAGCTACTTCACTGGTTTAAACTGTTGTAGTTCTCTCAATCAACGCTTCATTGTAAGCATCGTTTCTTTCCTGCCTCCCACAGTAAGCATGGAGGAAAGCCTGGCGCACCTCAGCACGAGGGAACTCGGGGTACTGCAGAGAGAGAGGGGTTTCCCCCCCCCAAGAAAGGGGCTGCGTCCGACTCTTCTGCCCTTTCAGCTGTTCCGTGGGGGCACCTAAATTTTATCAGTTAGAAAACAGAAAAAACCCTGTTCACTGAAACCAACTGATCTTTTTTAAAGACTTTTTTTTTTTTTTTAAATCTGTCTGCATAACCTAGAAGGCTTTAGTCTTAGTTTCATAGTTTCTTCTTATGCAGCTAGATGCTACAGGTTATTTCATATAAGCGTTAGCTTTTTCCTTTATCTTCTTTTACTATGAAACACAGAAAACAAAAGAGGAAATTTAAGTAAAAAAATTGGCAGAAACAATAAGCACTTTTTCTTTTTGGAAAAAACCACAAAACCATCACCAGCAATCAAATTCAAATGTCATTTCAAGTTAGCCACATAGGATTGAGATATCAATCACAGAGAAAATTCTGCTTGCATATGCATCGTGGAAAAATACATTTCATCAATTTAGAACCACAAACAATCCCACAATTCCCCCAGCCATTTTTCTCCATGCTTTTTACTGGATTTAGTACTATGAAACCAAAGGATATTTTGGGCAAAGCATGTTTTCTTAAGTTTATTCTAGGACATCTGAACAGCAGCACTGCTGCAGAATGTGTGAAATAATTCTTCTACTCTATTTACTGTAAAGAGCTGCAGCCCAAGAAGACTGTTCAGTTTAGGGGATAGTATCTTAAAGACACAGAGATACTAGAAAGATGTCAGAAGAAAACAACAGAATTATTGCAGATCTGGAAAGTACAACCTCTAGAGAAAGACCTAAAACAAGGATGATATTTATCATGAAGAAGGACATGGTAAATCCTGAGGTACAGAAAAGGCACTTACAAAGACAAGAACTTTGTTTTCTTCATAAGATGTAATGGATCTAAGTGCAGCCAGAAAGACTGAGGTAGGAAATAGTGGGAAAATCTGATCATGAACACTGAAGTACTGAAGTTTTTTAAGAATGTTAGGTAGGCATTTGTCAGGATTGATTAGATGAAGAAGATCTGGCTCTGGGGCAAAGGAATGGAGAAACTGATCTCTTAAAATGCTGTCCAGTCCTATTTTCCTTTGATCCTGTCTCTTTCTTATTGGGTCAATAACATTTGCTCTATCATGCATGCTGTGACAGCCCTGTTAAAAGGGCTAAATTCTTTAACTGCTCATTTCTAAACATTAATTCATTTGAATCTTTTTGTTGTATGTATAGATTGTTCTATGAAGACACTTTATTACTGTGTTATGTGAACACTTGAAAGGTATTAATCTTGAAAATAAAGTTTTTTGGTTAACAATATATATGTAACATTATGCATAAGCATGAGACACTGACTATTACAAAGGTGCTAGAGATGAAGAAGGAAAGATTTCCAGCTTATGAGAGAAGGGTAGAAGAGCAATCAAAAATGAGAAAAAAAATCATTTTATGATATGTGAAGAATATTAAAAGGAAATGTGGCTGGAGCTTACAAATGAGAGAGGGCACCACCTGATTCATAAGAGTTCTACAGCCTATTTCCAGTTAATCTCTTATTAGCTAAGTACTTAATAACACGTGTAAAGTTAAGTGTGAACTCCACTGTATGTTGACTGGTGGAATAAGACAGACCACAGCCAGTAACTGAAGGGAGACATCATTGGCAATGGTACTTGAGATGTGTCCTGAAAGGGCTGGACCACTCTGAATCATTTCACAGGAAATACCCAATGGACAAGATCTAATGACGTCACAGTTGTGAAAGAAAAATACAACCACATAACAGATCAACCATAAACATGTATTTTAGCTCATTAATGCAGAAATTATTTACTAACCTGTGCCTTTGTATCTCACTTGTGTGCACATTGCTATGCATGGTACTAATAGGAAACAAAACAGATGTGGCAGCTATAACAGGTGAAAAACAAGCTTGCAACCAAGCAAAACAGTTTTAGTACTGAGATAAAGCTGCCAGGCCACGTTCTCAAAAATGATCTGATTACTTCGTTGCTCAATCTTTTGGGATGTTCAGTTCAGAGACATTAAACAGAATTAACTGTAAGGGTGATTGCACAGCCTTTCAGTTTTCTTACTTAAGAGTTGTGCTACAGCCCAGAATATCTGAATTATTCCCAAGGACTCCACCTGCAGATACGTAGAACTCTCTACTGGCTAATTTATCCCAGGTTAATTAGCTCAAAGGTAGCCTGTTTCTAATATTCAGGATACTCAAATGCTACAACAAAACAGCCTGCAGCATAGACATAACCTTACAGTATTAAACACCAATCCAACCTGATCTAAAAATCACAGCTCAATAAAACACAGGCTAGGTAGATTTATTAAAAGCAAAGCATTCCAGTGCTGTCTAGAAAGTAGTGAAGATCTCCTCCCAGTTTTAATTCTCTGATTTCATCACATCTTTTATGAATCCATCTACTTCTTCTTATAACCAGCTTTGTAAAGAAACAAGTGCAAATGCTTAAAGGCTTATCTGCTGCATTTTACAGCTTGATGATATTGCTGTATCTTATAAACAATTCTTTTGTTCTGCTAAAAACCCAAAACTCTGACTAAATACACACACAACACTCAGAAGCATTGTATAGTTGCAGCATATTAGGCACTAATACTACTGAAATGCTGACCCAAGAAAAATACCCATGTTATTCGCATTGTTTTCCATGCTATGCTATTGAAGTAATAAGCATTTTCTCATTTTTGATATCAGATGTGATTCACTAATCTAGAAAATTAGATTTCTGAAAGAACACAGATTACATTTGCCAAGTAACAAAAATCTATCAGAATCACTCCATTCTTTTTAATACTTTCTTTGCGCAAAAGCAATATAGAAGGAATCAATATGATTTTTTTAAAAAAATAAAAATCCCCGTTATAATTCATTTATTCAAATAGGGACCTTAACCTTAATTAATATAGAGCTGCAGAGACTCGAGGGAAGCACATGTATATAATTCCTATAATTACTTATTTATTATTTTAATTAATTATTCATTATTAAGAGTTTTTTTAAAGCTTGCGGGAGTTTAATTAAAGTTACAGTAAGCTTCAAGAACGAAAAGTGCACATACAGAACACTTTCATATATCAAACTGAAGTCAAAATCATTTCAGTGCATGTTAATGTGTAAGCAATTCTATTTCTCTAGAAGTACAAATAAACAGTTACATGCACACTCAAAGAGAGTGAGAAATCATGGAGAAAATGAAAGTCTACATAGCCAAGATAGTGGAGACAGGAAACAAACAGCTCTCTAGCCTGATGGTACTCCTCCTAAACAAGAGGTGCAATAGTTATTTGTTACTAGACCAAAAACCTAGCTGCACACATGGCTGCAGTGTCAGTTTGGTTGAGTAGTCATGTACTTCCACTGGGTGAAGTTCTGTAGTGCTTGTGGCAGCCTGATGCTCCTCAGCCTCCCTAAGACAGGAGTGATGATATGGAGGTGGAGAGCACAGCTGCAGTTCTCTCATGCACTGTCAAGGGAGAAGGGATTAAGGCTGGCGGGCCTCCAAATACCAAAAGCTGATGTTACATGGCAGCTATGAACATGTGATGAGGGTCCAGCTACCTCCACCCATCTCCTGGGTCAAGTGGGCACAGACCTCACCTAGCCCATTTGGACTGAAAGATGTTGCTTGACACCTTCTATCATGCAGGACACTTCAGAACAGACTGCGTATTCAACAATAAGTTGCTGCAACATTTTGAGTGCCATTTGGGGGCTGGTGCAAATCTGGCCTCAGAATGTGCTAAAGCTCACTCTGTCACAGACTACGTTAATTGAGTCTTGTTTATGCTGTTTGTAAATTAACCTCCCACTGATGCATTCTCACTGTGGCATGGTCAAACCATGCCAGCAGTACAGCTCAGGAAAGTTTATTACACTAACAGACTAGTCCAGAAATATCAATAAATGTACATTAATTCTAATTAAAAGAAAAAGTCAGCTGTTGTCCTTGGATATGCCCAGATGTGTGATAATTGACTGTGCTGCAAACTGTGTATAGATGCAAAGACGCATGTATTTAGCCACATGGCCTAGTGAAATCTTTTAAAAGAAGTTCCATTTGGGATTACGTTGCTATTAGACCAAGTAAGAAGCTGTATTTCGCTGCAGTGTTCAGTGAAGAGTGAGGGAAAGTGAAGCATATGTTTCAGTGAACTGTGTGCAGCTGTTTCTTTTCTCGTTTAACATTCAGTACAACCACACTGGGGAAGTTGCTCAAAACCTTCATCTTTTCATGTTTACTACTTAGAACAGACACTGTCAATACCACAGCCTTCTACAGGACTTCCTAGTTCAGTCTTGTTTCAAATTCACAAGGCTGAAGGTAAAAATGTTTACTTGGGATATGAACAGAAAAATCTCTCACTGAAAAGTTTGCCACAATATCTACAGCAGAGGTAATTCAAAGGTGAAGCTCACAGCTTTGCTACACAGACAACACTGGATATTTGTCAGAGGAATGTCTACTGTGATTGAATACTAAAGGAAAAAAAAATAATGACCTATTTATGTTGTATCTTCTTTTGGCCTAGAAGCTTTTTGAATAATTAATGTTATGAAATTGTGTCTGAATATTCATGTATGCAAGGATACAAAA
Source organism: Burhinus oedicnemus (assembly GCA_008921705.1). NCBI lineage: Eukaryota > Metazoa > Chordata > Aves > Charadriiformes > Burhinidae > Burhinus > Burhinus oedicnemus. The sequence goes on from VFFE01007601.1 coordinate 1,405,090, forward strand.
ACCTTTTCCATGTTGAGGCAAGTGTCATAATGGTAGAGTCAAGTCCAAGCTTGCTTAAGGTAAGTTGGTACCAAAATGGTAACATTTCTTTGTGCTAGGTGTCAAGACATACCAAGAAGACAGGACAAAATGGATAAACCTGGTGATGGCCAGCAAAAAGCGTGCTCTGTACCAGGGCCTGGTTAGTACAGAACACTTTTTGCTTACTGACGTTACTGAAATGTTTGAAGAAAACAAGATAAGAAATCTGCCCAGTCTGGTTTGCAAGATTTTGATGAACATACGGAACATCCTTCTGGTGAGCAAGTTAGATTTACAGCCATATGCTCAGCCAGCCTCTGGTATGAATATTGTAAGTCTGCAACATGCCAAGAACTGATCATGTAAATTTATATTTCTGGTTATGCTTTATAACGATCATAGGGACCTAGTTGAGCTTGATCAACCTGGTCTCCCAAGGAAAAGAGGTCAGGAGAAGAGTATTTTCTTGTTTTTATTATTGTTGCTCTTGAGTTGTTTCGTGTGGGGAGTTTGGGGTTTTTTTGGTTTTGTGTAATTGTCATTCCATATATGTCTGATGTTGAATAGGAACGGTGAAGACCAGTCTGAACACTAAGCCAAGTACATGTTACACAAACCTCATCTGCATTAAATGCGGAAGGTCCAGCAATCCACTGACATCCTACCTGCACTGAGGACAAGAAAAAGGTGGCACCCAGGAAAAATAAATAGAAAAGTATATTAGAATTTCTTGGGGGAGACAGACAGCCAATACCTGCCAAGACCCCTGAGGAGAGCTGAAAGCATTTCTTGGATAAGGCTGGGTGATGAGCAGTGTTGCTTGCTTTCTAAGGTCTAAAAATAGTAGATCTAGAAAGAACCACAGAAGTGGATTAACAGATTCGCTCAGGCTGGAAAAGCCTTTGAAAACTGGAAACGCTTGCCTTTTGGGTCCTTCTGGGCTGCAAAGCAGGGGATCAGCAGAGTACTTGCCAGCTGACTTCAGTGAACTGGAGACTTAGAGCCACAGAAGTTTAGGTCCTGACTGGTTTAAGCACATGAGACCTCCTAGAAGACCAGCCTGGGAGAACTCTCCTGAATCCAGAAAGACACCAGAAAGAGGAGCCTCGGTGGCTGCAGTGAGGAAAACATTTGGTACTGGTGAAGAATGACTGCCACTGGGGGCATCTCCCTGGCAAAGAACTGTGTTTGAAGGCACTTGAGCTTTATATGCAGTGATGAAGTCTCAAAGTACGGAGCAAGTTCACTGAAAGAATTAGTAAAATGATAGGAATGGGACAGGTGACATTTCCCTAAGCCTCATGTTGCCATGCAGAGAATTTATGTTGCTGAAAGCATTATCAAATAAACTTGGAGATCCCCCAAAGTCCTGCGTACAGACACTGATGGTGCTCAAGATGGCAACACATCTACCACGGTTACAAGAATAATCTGTGCAAGGAATATTTTTTTTCTAACCTTCCTCATTAAAGGTTTGCCTTTTCCCGGAAACAAACATTTCTAACTATTATTCTGTTTCTTGGTCATTAAAATTTCGAGTAACATCATAATGTATAGTTGCTCATCTAAACGTTGTATCAAGAGCTGAGAGGTTTTTTGGTTTTACGGAATACTGTCGGTTTGTCAAAATCTATGGTTTCTTTAGGGACATTTTTTTTTGTTGTTTCCACAATTCCACTTAGTGCAATCAAATTGAAGCACTATGTTCCAGCATTAGTGGAATGGAACAGTGTAGTTCTGTTTCCAAACTTTTTTTTTCTTATGTCGTAGAATATTGTTACTGCTACTTCCATTTCTTTCCTCCATTAAATTTTTCACATTTTTTTTTCCTCAGAAACTAATACAATGAAAAAAAAACAACTTCTGAGATACCCATTTATGGTTAAACAGGAAATTTAAGGTTCTGTGAAGCTGCAAAGGCTGTCAATGCACCATTTAAAACCCACCTGCCTTACCCATTCCATTATTTCTCCCTGGTATTCAAAGCGAGGCATTCAAAGCACAGATAAATTCAAACAATAAGTAACATGGACCCACTCAAAATTAAGTTTTGTGCTAGTAAGTGAATCTCTTAACAGCTTCCCTTTGACCTATATACCGAACAGTAAGATGTAGAGGGGAAAAATGTAACGTTCTCAGAAATATCAGGTATGAACAAATGAGCTCTGGTCTGCATCTGTCAAGAATAAGTTGAAGATTTATCCAAATTTTGTTTCACAGCTACATTTTAAATAGCTGAGCAAGAGTGAGGCACTCAGACACAAACTGAAGGAACCTACTATCCACCATCAAATGTCCATGATACAAGGCAGAATGCAAAGGTTTTAAAATATACATTATCACGGGTAAAATATCAAGGGAATATAGTCACTGCATTTCAAAAATTATACATGAACCTATTCCAATCAAACTGTTAGGAAGGATATTGCATGTGTACATTTCAGTAAACCCAGCTTATTTTTAGATTGTACACAGTGTTTCTGCTGGAGGAGAGTTTTCTTAAAAAGCTATCTATCAGAAGCAAGCATTAGCACATTGAAGAATACTCAATAAACTTATTAAAAATTAGTGCAGGGGGGGAAAAATTGTACTGGCTCAAAAGGGAGAGTCAAAATGAGATAATGGCACTGAATATTTTCCAGTTCTGTCTCCTGTGGTTCTACATTACAGTTTTTCCTCAGATACGATGAGAATCAGCTAAAGCTTGTTTTAGTCTTCTCAACGAAACTGATTTGGGCTCTGCAGTTTTCTTTCCTTGTTATGCTCTGTATCTCAAGAATGAATTGACTGATGCCTCCTCTCTAATGGCAAACTATATTACATCAATCTTTTCTGGATTCTCTAATTGTTTTGCTGACGTTCGTTACATTTGCTGTAACACAAGAGGTAAAGTGGACAGCCAACAAAGTCGGAGTATGAGGAAAACATCAGATAACACTGTGGCTGGTACCAACATATACTGATATCTGAAAGTCTGACGAGTAAGATTGTACTGAGACAAGAATAACTTGGAATTATACTATATCACGCTACTTTTAGGCAGTTGTTGATAATTAAAAGGTGCTGAAGTTATTAAAATGTAGTATTTATGATTCTTGCCTACCTGTCTATCCCTTAATATATAAATCCATGTTTTAACCTGTCGATTGTAAAAGTTTGGGGTTTTTGGTTTTTTTTTGATAATTCAAACTAGTGGTAAAATGCCAGTAATCAAAAGCAAGTTAAAATAAGAAGATTAAAATTCACAAATTTTATGTTTTCAAAATAATAATATTTCTGAAGACTTTTCTCAATTGTCAAGGATCAAGCTAGAATGATACCTATGAATATGAAAGAACTTGCTGTCTGTGTCAAATCCACATCGTCTTTGAATAACCTGCTTGTGCAGTTTCACCCTGGCAACATATTATTTCACAGCTGTAACAAGGCCAAAGATACATTAAGCTTAAACAGAAGGGATTGTGTTTGCAATACATTATTAGACAGAGCCCTTTCAAGGAGCCCGAGACATCTCAACAGAACTCCTGGACAAATTAGTTATGGTCAGCAAGGCTCTTGGACAGCAAAGCAAGATGTCTGGTAAGTAGCTTAAGATTTAACAACTACCTCTGAGAATTTCTGAGCATTACATAGAGTACTCATCTTCTGACCTATTGCATCTTAAACAGAACCAGAAACAAACAACACAGATGAATATTTACATGTTTGCAATAAAAAAAGGAATAACTTGATATTCCCAAATATCAAACCAGCCATAAAAGAAATTTCTCTCTTATATACATTATTTACATGTGGTCCTAACCTCCGATTTTTTATAAAATAGTGGAGTGTCTTGGCTCTGCTGACAAGGTGAACTGACTAGATTGGAGATGGGGCAGAGGAAAACTGCCATGTTCTGTGTACAATTCTGTATTCAAAAGCAACACACAGAAACCTCCAGTTCTTATCTTTGAAAAGAGAGAACAGTTTCCCTTCCTTCTTGATCTTGACTCAGAGGTCTTTTATGACAATGGCAGTTTCAATGCTAAGATCAGGTAAATTGCTATGGAGAAAACGGTCACAGAGTTTGTGTGCATTGACAAGGCACTGGAGAACAATAATACTTGGGAGGTTTACTTACCCTCTGTCCCCTTTCATTTCAACAGAGCAACCAAACACTCTATAATGTTTTATAAGAGGGGAATTCAAAGGAAACCAGATTTTAGCCAACAGAGGTAAAAGCTCAGAAGCCCTTTATCTTACTAAATATAATTTTCTCAATTCCTGTAGCAAAGAAACAGTGTCTTTCTTGTGTCAGTAAGTACCCTACGCTAGAATGAAACTCTACTTATTTGCATTTTTATAAAAGCCTAGACCCTAAAACCTGGTGGCTTGCATCCTGCACTTTGTCCTTCTGACTAAAGGACAAGCTGTACTGATACACAAAGGTGATGAAGAAGTGAAAGAATTCCAGAAGAGAATAATGTTATGACATCAGGCTCAGTATCTGGGATGAAAATTCTTAAAAGAAATAACAAGCAAAAAGATCAAGACGACTGTGCGATACAGATAAGGGAGAAGGACAGTGTGTTCTCATCTTAAGCATATTTACCTTGCAAAATTTCCACTGACTGGCCAATTGCAGAGAAGTGCTAGCACATAAAATGAGAAGTTAGGTTAGGCTTTTCTACCTCATCGATCCTTCCTCTTCTCTTCTTTTCCATTTTATATTTAAGGTTTGTCTTGGGGATTCTGACATAGATCTTAAACAATCACATAAGGAATACTTGCTTCTGTTGTGCATTACAGGGACCTTGATTGTAATCCAGATGGACTGCCTGGGCTATTTAGATTAAGGCAATTTCTTGGGGTAGCAAACTTCTCTTAAACTGCATTTGACAGTGGATAGATGTCTGTTTGCATTACACCCGTCAGACTCCCTGCCTGAAGGCTTGTAAGAGGGACCTCAAAAAAGAGACTTTCATCTGTTGTCTAAAGCATCTGCATGTGGCAGCATTCCTCCAAGAAGGCAGAGGACATGTAGGTCCATCACAGGACTGTAGAAACGTCATAGATATGATGGAAAAGGAACGAGTATTTCACTGAAATGTGTCTGTAGTTTCAGAAATTCCTGCCACATTTCATAAACCTTTAAGAAATATGACTCAATTTATGTCCCATGTGATATCATCTAACAGAACAATAAAACACATAGACACTGAGAACCCAACAGGACTCTGATTCACTGCAGATTTTCAGTATAATTACATTTTACAGCATTAACTCTGTATTCTTTGGGAAACATTTTTCTTGCGAGAATTTATTAGTTTGCTTTTCTGTTAAAAACCAAAAAAGTAACTTTTCTTGGAAACTGAGCAATTGGAACTTGGAAAAAAAAATAATTGCTTTTCCCTTATAACTGTTTCCTAACAGATGAAAAGGAACAGAAAGAGTGAAAGTGGTGAACATTGGCATGGAGCAGAAGAAACATTGTGTGAAGAATATTATGTGAAGTTCGCCTCCTTGGAATGGCTGACCAAGGGAATCATTAATAATGAGATTATGTTCTTGTGGGAGGTATCTGGGGCATGACATTTGGAAAAAAACAGGCTAACTGCAGTTGATAGGGACTGACTACCTCGGGTTCTTCAGAAAGTCTGCAGCATTTGAAGCTATGTAATACACAATACAGCCACAGTCTGTCCAATACAATTCTCTCAGCTCTGTTTTGCACACTATGACCTTAGTTTTACGTTGACGAATGCTCCCAAAGGGCTTAGAAGTCTCTTAAGAGAAAGATCAAAGACAAATTTCTTGCTCCTGGTTGTTGCAGCATTTACATCCACTTCCAGTGACTTCTTTCTTGCAGCCCCTTGTGAAGTACTGTGCTCGCATTCTGACTTCTGTGCAGACATGAACTTTGGGTTTACCTCTTCAATAATACCTCTGAGGGACTGACTGTGAAATGGTAATTCCTACCCAAGAGACCACACAATCTTTTCTTAACATTTTCTATAAGCCCTTGCATTAAAAAAGCAGTACTTCATAAGTCAGGAAACAATTTCAAAAACAAATTGTTGTATGCTTCTGTTCAAGGAAAACATCTTCCAGTGGAAAAATAATTCAAGATTTTTTCATTATCTTTAAAACAGAAAAGATCTATATCATGAAAAGGTAAAAAAGGGCGCTCCCTTGGCTGCCCTAGAAATCTTTTCCAATGAGAATGCTCAAGACTGTCTTACTCAAGGCTGCTGTATCTCCATCACCCTGCTAAGGCTCATAAAAGCAAAAAGAACATAGACCAAAGGAAACAGCAAGTGTTGCAGTCCCATACTAGAGTCCTGCTACAGGACTAGAGAGAGTCTTTTGGGTCCTAGGATATCTCACGGCTCTGAAAACTCTGTTTATGTCACCACAGAGGGTCCTCATTCCAAGCCAAGCCTTATTTCACAGCGTCCCCACTCTCGTTGCAGACCTCCTCTGAGCATTTCCGAGTATTTTCTACCTCTCAAGGACCAGCCTCGCTTTCCAAGTCATTCTGTCCCCAAACTGCTCACAGACCCTACCACTCTCCTATGTCTCAAACATGTCTGCACTCTTGTCCAGTCTTACCTCATCCATCTTATTCCCTCTAACAGAGGAGCCAGTGCCCACTGTAACGGTCCATTTTTTGGATGCTAGCTTTGACCTATTAAAACACATGGCCCAGGAAATTATTGAGACTGGCCTGAAGTGCCTCGTTCTTCACAAATCCAGGTAGCTGTTATTCATCTGCATATTGTCTTCTAAGTCTGTACTTACATTCACAGTCTTCTGCATTACTTCCATGATTATTTATTCCATAATTTATGTAGTGATTAAAATTACATAGAAAGATTTATAATTCCCTAGATACTCTTTCTCAAAGGCATAGACTACACTTACATTTTCCCTATCATCCCTGAACTCCCAGGGTTAACTGCTAACAGTTCTGCAATTGCTCTACAGATTACCAGACTTGTGATTTTTCGGTCACATCATCCCACCAGCTTAAATAAGTAACTAGGACCTCTCATAAACTGGAGGGCATGGGTGACTTCTGGCATGAACACTGGGTTTAGCTGGCATTGAATTCTTCATTAATTAAAAACAGCTTCCAAGTCGATGCATGCAATAATTTCAGGGATCAGGAAAATAATTAATTAGCTTCTTATGAAAAGCTAAAAAGTCGAAATAAAATTCAGATTGGCTTGACAGTAGAAGGACATGATCTTTCTCTGTTTTTTTTGTCAGGTGAATGCAAGAAGAAACCATTAGATTTAGAAAAGCTTATTCTGCTATCCCAATTTGTATTACACCAGGGAGATGGGAACCAACAAATGTTCCAGACCCACATATTTAACTTTCTACTCTGGACAATATAGTAGCTATGGAGTAGCAAGTGTCACAGTTAAGGAACGTTATTGCTCCACAGGACAAAGCACTTCATTCTTGGGTTTGGTAATTTAGAAGGCAGTGGATTGCCTACACCCGCCTGGGAATCTTCACCCAAAAGGAACTAACTCACATTGCCAAAGGAAGCTTTGTCTCACAACCCTGCCCAGGGTGACACTTTTGGCTTTCTGGCACATCTCTAGCAATAAGAAACTGGTAACTGGGCATGATCTCACAGAAAGTTGGGAAGAAGAGCGAAGCCAGACTTTCAGGCTAGACTTATAACAGTGACACCTCTTGCTATTAACACGCAGAAGTAAATTACTCTACCAGAATGATTCTGGGCACAAGCAAACACACGCTTAGTATCTTCATGTTGTGCTAGTGTCCTCTTATATTCATTTTATCTGTCACAGACCTAAAGATGCAGACTGTATTGTAGACAGTTTCAGACTTTTTTTCCTATCAGTCACAGCTGGATTCTTAATAATAACAGCAACTAATTTTATAGCTGTTATCTAATTGTGTATTTGCATAATTTTGTTCTATTTTCTGATGTTACTCTATTCTTAGGTTATTACTGGCTAAGGAAAGACACTTTCCTAATAACATAGCACGCTGAGCCTAAGGAGGGCAAAGATTAGAGTTTGAAAGGAATTTTTCTGATGCATATTTTAATATAATAATTGGTAGTTAAGCAAGACAGTACATCACTAGAATTGTGATTAGTCAGCAATATTCATTCTCATTCATTGCTGCATACAGTACTACAGACAAGATTTTAACGTAAGCAGACACCCTCTCAAAAAACAAATGTTTCTACTGTAGTCTGCAGTGCCCTGCTTCTCACTGGAAAAACACGCAGGTAAATTACAACCAAACCAAATACCTTAGACAAGCATTAAAAATAGCTTTCCTTTGCCACATAACGTTCAGCAGAACCCTTCAGGATGATAGTCCTGCACCAAGACACAGCTCTACATGCATTGTTGTCTTCACAAACTATCAAATGAAATTACATTTAAATCCATTCCCCTTCTTCACTCCTGTGAAGTCATCATAACGGCTTGTATCGTGAGTATGTTCTCCTTAGAAACAGATTGTGTGATACTATTTTCCCTATAATATGAGGATGGGGGAGAGAGGGAGAGGTTGAAGTTTTAGTGAGCAATTTTACTCATATATATAGAGAAAAGTGTGCCAGGAAAAAAAAAAAGAAATCTTTCAAAGCAAATTAGTTTGCGTAATAGAAAAAAGAAGAGAAAGAGAGATGGGTTAGGGAAAGGTTTTGCAAAAATTTTGATAAATCCTTCCTCAAAATTAACTAAAAAGGGACCAATCTGCCACAAAATGAAATCAGATCTTGTCTTTATTCACAGTATAGTCTAATTTGATTATTAACAACCTGACCTAATATGTCTGGCTCTTTATATTTTGTTGAGGACGAATGTGTTAAATTTCCCGCCCACAGAATTTTTTTCTAACACAGATGAATAGAGAAATTGAGAACAGAAGCCACTTAATACAGAAATAGTAGCTGGATGACAGTAATGGCAATGTTATAACATGGATAGTAAGTCAGGGTACATCGTGTTCGTGTTCTCTATGCTACTCTGAACAATGGATGCATCAAGAAAATATGATGTCAGCACTTGAGAGCATACATCAGGTTAAAGGGTGAATTTAACCAATCTCAGGTACATGATTTAGGTTTGAGATTATGAGAAGTGATGATCTAAACCTACATCTTTGAAATCAAAGACCACAGCATAATAACAAAGAACTGATTCGGAACATTTGAACTGTTTCCCAGGGGAAAACACAGCTCAATCAAAAATCAAAAGAAAACACTTGGGGTAAAAGAACTGATTTAGTAAAAAAGTTTTTTTTAGACAAAGAGAACGGGGAATGCGGCTAAACAGCCCCAAATGCATCACAGCCTTTTTGCTCCATTTTTGATCCCTTTCTCTGTGTTTACAAGCAACATGTTAAGAAGCATAAAACAAAGTATCTAGTTCCAAGAGATCTAAAGTGAAATACTTATCTTTCAAAACTTTCTATCTCTCCAGCTGAATTCAGCACTAATTCTGAACAAGAGGAAAATAACAATCAAACTCTTTCACAGAATGGGATTTTTCAGTTACAGCAGAGTTTTCTGGCAAAGTCCATTGCTGAGAGCTGGCAGCATAACTCTGGAGTCCTTAAAACTGTGGCCTACTCACACACTAGGGAATGGCATAATTACCAAAATAACAAACCTGGGAGAGCATTTAGTGAGAAAACATTTTTTTCACCTGGAAAGAATTAGGAAGAAACCAGCAAGCTGCTACAAACATCCTTGAGCTTTGTTTGGTTTCATTGCAGATCCCAGAACTACAGCATTTGCTAAAGATTCTGGTAAATATTCAGGTTTTTCAGACAAGTCCTCAGTCAAAGTCTTTTTGAGGGCTCTTCACTGTGATGGCAAACCTGAGTCACAGTCTTTCTTGCTGAAGTAACAAAGCTGTCATCAGATCTTAGGGGAAAATGAGCAACTCCTTAGGTTAAATGTGTAATGGAATTCATTTATTTGTTTTCCTCTTGCAGCAGAGCAGGTGAAGTGAGAAATGCATGGTAAGAAGTTTTCAGAGTCACTACAGAATTTGTTCCCTGCTTGAAAAAGAGAGGAGAAGGAGACTGCAGAAATGATACGACAACCTCACCTTCCATAGTACCGGTTACTTGATGCCCCAAGAACAAAAGGGTTCCAACGATTTAATAAGCAGAGGCCTGACACGACTGGTGTGTTCGGAAGCTCTTCCCCACCTTCCATGTTGTAATGTGAAAGCCCAGGCACAACTTCTTTAGGATCTTGCTTTAAACATTACCTTTGTCACGTACAGTAAAACAGCACTGTTCAATGTATTATAGAAGGACGAAGAGAAATATATGTTTGCCTTCCCTGTAAGCCTTATATGAGCAATTCATAAGGTAAGTACCTTCAAAGCCACTGGCTCTTCAGTATTAAAAAGTAAAAAACAACCATCTTCTGAGACTCTGAAAGTCTGGGTCTATTTGAATGAAATCAGAGGGATTTGCTGATTAAGATTCAAGTACTGAAAGGCTGAGTTGAACTAAGAGGAAATGTGGGAAGAATCAAACATGTGAGGCCAAAATCCATTATAGCCAATGACTGTATTTACCTCAGTGAAGAATTTTCCTCAAAAACTATTGATTTTTGCCTTCTGCACCAAAAGCAGTTCCTTTTTAATTATAATTCAAAAGCTATGATAAAATATGACAGACAGATTATTGTCAATTATATTAATTTGCATAGCATTAGCCCCAACTGAGGAGGGAAAAAAATCTTTATATTAACATCTGTAAGAATTCAAAGTACGATCTTGACTAAGACAAAGCTTTTAAAAAAATAAGGAAAGAAGGGATCAAATCATTATCATTTCCACGTTACAGATAAAACCTAGAAACAGCACCCTACAGGATGGCAACTATCATAGCCATGTAAACTAATAAATTTAGAAGCACCTTGTAAACATCTGGGTCTTGTGACTGTGATTCATGATCTGTTCTGAAGTTAAGCCACAGATAGATTTAGTCATTTAAGTGATATAGCTATATGGAACCATACTAGCTCCCTTATTTAACCTTAGAGCTGAAGATGTTAACCTCTCCAGATGCCATAGCAAAATCCAATGAGTATCATGAATCATAATTCTCAATTGAGTTTATTAACATAAACTCATGCCTGGTTACAATTTATATTGCCTGCTGTGAACCAATGCACCCTAAAAATGTGCAGACTCTCTGTTCAGTTACTGCAAAAGTTCTCACTAGTTACCAACTGGCTGTTGTCCATTGGTTATAAATAAAATTTGCTAAAATTCAGCAGCTTCTTTTTTTTTAGCAAAAAGAAATTGAAGAAAACAACAGAACTAATTTCAGCCTAGCTCAGGACATAGCATTGTCATTTTAATAAATTTGTAGCCAAGATCTGATAAGATTATTAGTTTTGTTTTGTCTTTTAAAGGTATTCTTTAAAGAAAGTACGTAATCACAGAGGAAATGATAGTATTTGGCCACAACCTGGAACATCTGGTTTTTACAAGCATTCTCACATCTAAGTGCAATTAAGCTCAAAAGTCTTTGTAGATGTACTGTTGAAGAACCTAAGAATTCATTTAAAAATCTACCCTGAAATGTTTCTGGTTTAGGTTGGTCATATGATACTGTGATAACCTTTATATTTCTATATGCTAAATGTACTGTGTTTTAAACGGTGAGTAGTTTAAGAATGGTTTTCAGGTCCTGTAAGTTCCTAGTTCTCTGGCCTTTGCATCCCTTGAAGCCTGTTATAATTCCTGCCTTGCCTCCATCACGTGGCTCTGCTTTCTGGAGTGGCTGCACTCAGCTAATACTCATTTTTATGGGATATGCAGTGTCATTTATTATTACGGAGAACACCCGCTATCTTTTAAACTAGAAAACATTGTGACAGATTTTATTCTTATTGAGAAACTATTAATGCTTACATACCTAGCAAAGTATCTTGCAGAGTTTTAGAAAAGTTTATTGTTCAGTGTTGGTATTTTCAACATACAATATGTTTCTAATGTAAGATTTTGAGTCCTGGGAGAACTCTGGTACATTTGAAGACTTATTATGGGAAGAATTAAATGATTTTTGTTGGAGTGGAACTGAAGGACATTTGGTAGGTGCTTATTATTTCTAGAAAAAATAGAAAAAAAATTTCCTGATGTGAAGAATTTAATGTTACAGTAACTCCAGATTCATCAGTTCATAGAAAAACATCCCAATTCTGATGTGTTTTAAGGATCATCATTGCATACTTAAACCAGGTTCAACAACTCCGATGGATCGTTATGACACAATGTAGTGGTGTCATCACTGTGTATTATGCTATGATGGCAAGCTGTTCCTTTTGAGGTAGTACAACAATGAGGACACATCACAAAGCCTTTTCATAGTTTTGTGTTACTACACATGGAGAAAAATATAGCACTTCAAAATTCCCTTTTCAGTGCTAAGTCTAATATGCAAAGTCTTGGGCAGATATTTCTATTTTCAAGAAAGAAAAAAGCAGAGGAACAGGGCATAAGTTATAGTGATAGAAAGGACTACTACCATCAATTGAGTTGATCATTCTTCCAAGGGAAGCCCATTATTTCTGATTGATCTGAGTTTTCAAAAGGACCTCTTGTCCTTATTTGAGGTCCTGAAGTGATGAAAAACTTACCATACTTACAAATAAGTTGTCTTAGCAACCATTTGCACTTTATTTCTAGAGTAAGTTTATCTTCAAACTCCAGCCACTAAATTATCTTACATCTTTACCCCTTTCTATCATACGCCTTCTCTCCATATAGATTTTTTTAGAGCTTGTTAAACTCATCTCTTAATTTCCTTCCAAATAACCCAAAGACATTGAGGTTTTTAATCTCTCATTTATAAGGTACCTTTTCCATATCTAAAATCACCGCTATTACTGAAGCTGTCCAAACTTACTGGGCTTGTTAAAGAGCTTGCCTCCACATTGCCACTGCTCTTCTCATAAACGCCATATGCAGAGAAAAGAGCACCTGTTTGTTTCGAATTAAAATCCCTTTTCTCAATAACCTTCAGTGATGTTCTGATGAACTCCAGAGGTTATACGGATGGCTAGAAAAAAAGAGAAGTGGCAGAAAACTGTCAGGGATTACACAAAACTGCGAAGCTGTTGTGAAGGTCAGAAAACATCTGCAAGATAGCATGTGTAGGCCACTTGGCAGTGGGGAAGTAGTTCTCATGGTAGGAGCACAGAGGACAACTGGGCAGTAGAGCAGTCCCATACGAGTAGTTTTCCCAGGAAAAAATGCTTAGATAGGGAAAAGGAAACTGAAGATGTTGGTATGGGGACAGAAAATAGTTGTAGCCTTGGTGGAAAGTTACATCCAGGTATCCAAGAATACACAATTATAAAGCAGAAGCACAAGAACCTAAGCCTATAAAGTTGTTTTCTTCCAGAAAAATGTACCTATGCATTACTGTAAAGCTGATAGGGAAAATGCTGTGCTTCCAAGAAATTGCTCTTCTGGCAGCTAGAGAAATACAAAGGAGTGTGGGGATAAAATATAAGAAATACACCAACCCAAGAATCGTAAATAGTTCTAATGGCCAAATGTACAAAGCAGTGACAATAAAGGAAGATAGGAGAAGATGAATATGCGTACATCCATATATCGGTGGACTTCTCATTGGGCATATGTACTTGTGCACATTTGGAGAGAGAATAAAAACTTGATGGGTACAGGATTAAAGAGTCCCTCAAGAAAATATATTAACTAGGAAACATTCCCTCAGCTTCTAAAAATGTAGTGTTTATTGCAGGAAGGAATATTGAAGTGTGCCTTAAGCATGATCTAAAATGGAATGTTTGAGAGGATTTTATGAAGAAATAGCATTACTAGGGACTTGATGATAGCAAAGCTCTGAATCCCCCTTTGGCAAGAAAACCAGATTCTGAAGTCTTTTCATTTTGATTTTCACTGAGACCCTTTTTCTGCTACCCAGTTGTCCTTCACCTGAGGTCCAAGCAAGCCAGTCTTTTACAGCCTTTTTGTCCTGACTGTGGTGCTTTAGGACTGAGGTGCAGCAGGTAATTCAAAAGAAAATATCATTTTGTTAATAAATAACAAGGGAATCCCTTTAAGCAAATTTCCCGTCTGGTTCTGCAATTTGCTCAACATTTGTCAACAGAACACAGCTTTTCCCATACATCATTTAATCTGTTGTAGCTGTGCTGAATCAGCGAAGCTTGGATGTGGCAGACTTTTCTTCCACAGACAAGCCTTCATTTACTCCGTAGACACAGGGCAAATGAACCACTTGGCTTCCATGTTTTTGTACCTTGTAGATAGAAAGCATCAGGGAGCTGACTTTAGCATAAATGCACCTTTCAGGTCAGGCACAGACACGCAGAGAGAAGTGAGGGAAAAGGGGAACTTCCGAGGCTGGCGCATCCCTTTCTCACTGGTTTTGATTCAGTGCCTTCAGATTCTGCCTGTGATAGTTCAAGTGCGTCTAAAATCCTCGCATACCTCAAGGACAATCAGGCTCTTCTACCACATATAGCTAATGGACATGGCTTTGACCTGTGAGTAAATGCATCCATCTGCTTTCACCACTGTTATTTCACTGGTTCACCTCAGTGCCACGATACAGGGACCTTCAGGGACTATTCAGAAACTGTTTTGATTTCTTCAAATACACTGTTTGACAAAGCAGAACCACATTTCTCGGTGACCACTGTTTCTCTTCCTTTTATTGACATACTGAGAGTGAGGAAAAAGGAGTCAAATGCTTAAAATACTAACCCCAAGTTCACAGTGACTTATATCTTTTTTTAAATGAGACTTACATCATAGAAAAACCAACAGCATCCTGAAGGAAACCAAGAAGAGTCAATGCAGAATAAACAGGAATCTTCTCTATGATTCTTGGTTTGATACTTTCTAATTTAACCGAACAACATAATTCACATATTTATTTAACACAGTAACATTTTATAGATTTGCATCAAAAGAAACTGAGCTGTGCTGTTTTGTTTTGTTTTGTTTTTTTTTTCTTTTTTTTTTTTCCTGTGTTGTTTTCGGTGTGGTCCTGGACCTATCATCCTCCCACTGCTAGAAAGACAATAGGGTAAGAAGCAAAATATACATCTACTTGACTCAAAAAAAAAACCAACAAAAACCAAGGCGGGGGGAGGGGCAGGGCAGGGAGATAAGAAAGAGTAATAGAAAGAGATGTTTACAGATTCTTTGTGACCATAGCCCTTCATTCCAGGAACATCTCTCTTCTTACTCCCACTTTTTTGTGGCCTCGACCAGACACTCTTCAAGTTTTGAAAGTGAAGGTGACAGCTTCAACCAGTAATACATCCAACCAATAATGCACAACACCTGACAGGAATTTTATGAAGACTGAAGGTCAAAACCTTACTCATAATACACAATCATGGTTTATCAGAGGTTACCTCAAACTCTCACCTACTTAAATTGACAACTCTGGCTCATCTGAGCATTTCTCCTTGCTTGCTGCTGCTGGCAGAGGGATTTTCACTCTCCTGTGACCGCCCAGTTCATCTCCTTTTGGATTTCAGAAACAGGTCTTAACTATTCTTCTCCTAGTTCATCCATGGTAACTTCCAGTCTGGAAGCATTATAAGACCTCAGGACTTGATGGAAAAGATCACTGGTTACCAGATGGGACGTCTTACATCCAGAAGTAACAACACGTTAAAACAAATGAATGAAAGAATAAGGGAATCTTATGCTATGAAAACATCTGTGGGCTTGGGATGTTGCTCACTGTATACAGTGGCAGTTAAATTTTTCTCTTGATTACAAAACCATGAAATTTTTAGTTACAGACTAAAAAAGAGGTAACAAACGTTACTCTGAGATGGTACAAAGGACTTGCCAAGAAAGAGACTTCGGAGATTTCTGAACAAGGGAACTCTGCTTTTGTCTGTGTCTGATATGTCCAACAAGAATTTACCTACAGGTTTTGACTAAAAAAAAATAATAAATAAACAAACACCACAAGTTTGCATCAACAATATTCCTGACCTGCATCTCTCCAGCCTTCTTATTCAAACAGCAGAACGACAAACATTTACAAACTCACAAAACTCAACCCTGGTAGTTGTCAGGGGTGAACTACAACTGCAATGGGGCAGTCCTGTGGAGAAGGGACACTGGTCCCTCTCTGCTGCTCACCAACCTGCCTACAGGGAACTGGCCACGGACTGCTTCATACCTGTGTTGGACAGTGAAAGCTTGCTCGGACAATATCCACGTATATCAAGCAACGTTGATTATACCCAGCAATAAATAGAACTGCTAGCAGGGCCTTCATATAACAACACAATTTTGTGGAGAATGCCTATGATCGTAACCACATATGGTCATAATATATTTCTCTATTCTTGGACTTTTACCTAATAGGTTTGGGATGCTGGACTAAATACCCTGTTTCACTAACCTGTCATGCCTAAATAAAGAAATATGGTTTTTTTCCTGAGAATTTCAATGGGTTTTAAAATATATTTCAAATTTTATATTGGCGCTGTTTGAAGCTGAGGAAAGTACTATATGCCCAACAAACTGAAAAGTCATAAAAGCAACAACAAAATATTTTTTAAGCAGATAGCTTTGACAGATAGATTGCTGTGAACACAAAAGTCCTCATCAGTTTATTGTGTACCCTGCCAAATCAGTTTTGTCGATAAAACATTTTATTTCCTGACGCTACAGATGCATTCGCTTTCACCACAGCATGTATCCCGGTTTTTATATGCCAGTTTATCAAAAATAATGTGGCTTGCCCTGCTGCAAAGGAGACAAAACATGGATATGAAAAGTAAAGCAGCTGAATATGAAGCAAAGGAGGAGAGGTAGAGAAGGTGACAAGATTCAAATGCTTGGAAAATAAAAGAGCATAGGAACAAGGAAATATTTCCAAGGCACAGAAAAGATCGCCCTGTTTCTTATGCTGGGTGAGGACATTGCTTCTTTCTGAGAAAGTAAGACTGACCAACTCACTTGCTCAGGCCAGATGGGTAGGTGCTCAACAGGAGTCATGTCACTGTCAGGAGCAATATCATCAGCTGTTGTCACCAGAAGTGACTGCTCTCCTGTTTCTCTGACTTATTTCATGTTAAAACAATTAAAACAGAGCAACATCTCTCAATCTTCTCAATTTTGAGGAATTTACAGTCTCTTTCCTACCCAAAACCCTGCCTGCCTTTTAGTGGGCAGAAGGGGAAGGGCAAGCTGGTCATAGCTGCCTCCTCCTACCTGCCAGAGCTGACATGGCTCCATCACCTTGAGGTTAAAAAACAAGGACAAGAAATTGGGAAGGTTTTACTACTCGCCATTAAAGTGCTTATCTATTGTTGTGCTGTGAATAAACGAGCTCATTCAGAAATTAGTCACCGTAGCAGCCAGAGCATGAGAAAAGAGGCACATGAAAGCTTTGAAAATCAGTAAAGAAATGAGCAGAGCTGGACACAGCTGAAGGTCTGAGCACCAACCATTATCCAAGATGAAGACCACAGTCATCTGGGCAGACAGTGCTTGCAGATTGGGGACACATACTTTTATGAAAATGCTTTGGAATTCTTATTTTAAATATGAACCCACACCAAAATTCTGAGTTTCATCACCTCAGAGAGGATAATACACTACCTCAGCCAGTATGACTATACGAGAGCACTATAGGAGCTCTACCTGAGCACAGCAAAAAAAATGGTCCCTCACAGATGTAAGCTGGCAAGGGAAACCTGATAACTTCTATTTAGACAAGCGATCTGTGGCCGTTGGAAGGAGCAGGTCAGTAGGTTCAAAGCCATATAGAAATGTCAGCCCTCTGTGTTCTGAGAGAACAAGGAATACTACGAAGAGCAAACAAGTGGTAATTTATAGATTTCTTTTTTTCCAGGGAGTGAAAAATCAGTTTGTGTTGTAGTTTGTCAGTGCATAAGTGCTTGATCAGAAATAATTCTTGTAAAAAATTAAGGATTTCACTGTAACCAAGTGATATTGGAGTTGTTTTGTAGCAATGGTGCTTCCACAGCAGGCTCCAGGGATAGGGCAGTCGGCATTAACCCATTGCCACGTGAAATGCAGCCTGGCAACGTAACACCTGGGCAAGGAAAAGGGGCAAGGGAAAGCATCCCGCATGCCTCTGCTAAGTAGTACTTGGGAATTGCTGACCTCTCTCAGGACAGTTTCCTGCCTGAGCTCTATGCATGTCCTACCAAATTTAGAGAATAAGGTTACATGGAAAACAAGAAAAACAAATAGAAGGGGAGAAGCATCAGCAGTGAACAGCGAGGCCGATGTAGTATACTTCTTGCTATATTAAGCGTGTTAAAGGCTGAAGTAGAACTCATTGGCCTTCATTGACTTCAATGAGCTTTTTATCAGCCCCTTATTGCAAATGCGGTTTAAACTGACAAGGAAATCATAGAAGCAGTGACATTACATAATTGCATTTAGAGATAGGATATGGCTTGTAAATATCTTGTATGGTTTTTTGTAAATATCTAATTGAATTAAGAAGCTGAATAAGCTTGGGCTGTATCTATAAATATTCTGCCTGAGAAGTTGACAGCAATGACATGACCCTGGCAACAAGAAAATCAAGGCCATATTAGATGCTATTCACAGGCAGTCTAATATTGGGGATCAGGGGTATAAATCAGTGTAGGTTCACCGCTATCTAGAAAATAAGGCTGATTAACAGCAGCTAAGGACTTGGTTTGTGGTGATAAATATTCATACTGGTCACTCGTGGTCTCATATCTCTTCCAACAATATCAGCAGCAAAATTGCACCTTTATAGGGGGCATTATTAAGCCTAGTCCTAACCCAAAAGTCTTTCTTAGGGATAGGGCATGGAACATGTACACCTAGCTTTTTTCAGACATTTTTTTATGCTTTTTTAATTGGTTTTAGTTTGTTTGTTTGTTTGTTTTTGGTGTTTTTTTACACAAACGTGGAGTGGCAAAAATTACTCCTGACAGGACATTCAACAGGGCCTGACAGCCAGGACCTTGGTTCATATAACTGCACTGAAGTTAACTAAATTACACTGGCAGACATGACAGAAGGATCTGCTGTAACGTTTAGTGTCAAAAGTGCTTGCAGAAAAATTATGTCAATTTCTCAAAATATATTAAAAAATAATTAATAAATCATAGTATAAACACTACTCCATCTTACAACCACACATGAGTTGTAATATTGTTACCTCTAATTGATTCATTTGGGAAAGGCAACTTACTAAGTGTATAGGCTGACTCAACGCAGATTTTGTTTTGCTTTGATTCTGATGGTTTCAATTTTACTAGATAAATTACTTGTGTACAAATAGAAGATAAAAAACATTAAGTCTAATTTCTTACTATCGTAAGCATCAGCCCTATCATATTACTGCATTCATATATTTCATAAACTAGTGTCTGATAATCATGTTTCTTAGATCCAGTGTTTCTGCTAGGAGGCTAACCCACATATAACTCCTAGGATGGTTGCAATTTTCAATTGTCAGTTTATTCCTGATCATTTATGGTCAATTGTTCCAGCCACCCTGTGCCTTAAATTACTTCTCTCATGTTTACCCCAACAGAGAATACTCGTATCCCTTCTCAGACTTCATTTTGCCAGAGCACACATTAAGTTCCTTCAGTCTTTTTGTGCACAACAGGCTCTTCATTTGCCTGATTCATCCTCTCAGCCCTCTTTGCATCTGTTCTGACACATTGGTGGCTCCCAGTCAAATGATGTTCAATGAATGCACCCAGATTTTTCTTCCAGCTGTCATCTCCACTTGATGCCACCTGCACTAGTAGCAAAAATTCTGCACGTAAATCCCTCCATGCATGACCCTGTACTATGCTTTATTAAATTTCATGTAATTTCTCCTCTTTAGTCCTCGAGGTCACCCAGTTCTTCCAGTACGGTATTTCAGTCTTCCTCTGTATTGACAATGTCTCCTACTTTGTGAGATCAACAAATTTATTTAAGAGGTTTCTATGCTTTGTGCCAAGTTTATTAACAGAAGTATTAAGCAAGGCTGATGCTTGCCGAATTCAACAATAATTACCCTTCAGTCGAATGGTTTCCTTTCCAGATCAACCCATTGTTATTTCTTGTTTAGTCATGACTGATTTCTGTCTTTTCCATTTTCAATAACTATCCCTGTATCATTGTTTCAAACATTTTACTGAAGTACAGAGAATTAGATCTAAAGAACTTCACATGTCTAAAGTTTATCAGAGGAAAAACTGGCTTAATTTCTGAACATTTACCTTTAGTAAATCTTTACTGCCTTCACTCACTGGCTTTTCATCTCCAAAAATTGTTCTGCTAAGTCTTTCATGCAAGCACAGTTCTTTGTTTTAAGAATGAAGGTCCTGCCTTCTACATCTACAGTAGTGTACATGGAGTCCTCATTTTGCTATTGTTTGGCAGACAGCAGTTTCTTTTCTTGTCTTTCTTTCGTCTGTTTATTTATTTAATACCTTACTAGTTCAGTGAGGTCCAGAGTGCATTCATCTGCAAGTCAAAAATCCCAAAACAGACCCTACAAATGAACCCTCATGCAACACAGAGGCAGGCAAATGCACTTGCCTTACTGTTCCTTTCCTGCCAAACACAACGCTGCATCAGCTCTGGTTTCCTACATTGCCTCTTCTAGCTCTTCTGCTAGCTTAGAAGAAACAGGAGGCAATAGGAGTTGGAAAAGCAGAGAGGCATTTTACCCTCCACAGTATAATAGGACTTGGATATATAAAAATTATACAAAGCCTAGCTCAGTACTGGATCTAAGTTGGCACAGGCCAGGATTTCCCCAGATTTCCAGATAATCAAACAAGGTCAGAGATGCAGGGCAGTAAAAACTGAGGTATTATCATTCACTTCAGGAAATGGAAGCATAAATCTGTAATGGACATAACTATACAGGTGAACTTCTATTGTTTCCTATGAACTCATATAATTCTACCTGCCTGAAATGCCACTATCCATTTTCCCAATGGATTTATACATAATGCAATTTAATAGGGCAGAAGGTTTCCTCATTGATTCTTTCAAGTCTGACCAATTGTTCTCATGAAGGTGAAATATAAATATGTTGGGGCATTAATAGAATCAAGCAAAATAATACATGGTTTTCTGAACTAGAGAATATAGTCTGTGTGTGCTAACAGTGTTCAATTTCTTTGCTGTTGAGGGTATTTCAACATTGTATTTATTATAGCAACCCCTGAAGATGTTCTTCCTGCCAGTGAAAGTTAGCTCTGTGGTTAGAATAATAATTGCTTAATAAAACCAAAGCAGTACAGGAGATTAACATCTTAGATAAGAGCTAAATACAAATTACGGAAGCAAAACGGGCAAAAAGAAGCCATTTAATTAAGGATCCCATCCAGCCAACAGGACATGGCACTGTCAACTAACAAAATGCAAGCTGAAAGACACACATCTTCAAAATCATGACAATCCTTTCTTGATACAAACTATGGAACTATTACTGAGGTATCCTTGTTTTGTGACTGAACCCTGCAACAAAACAACCTTTGCACTAGTTGTTCTCCAGGCTCGCAATATCAATATTTTCCTGAAAAAAATCCATACTCTCCCTACCATCCAGCACAGCTGCATAACAAGAATGTTGCATAGGTCAGCTAAAGGCATTTTAATGCAATGTTGTTTAAATGTTATGATGTCTACAACATGGGTGGTCATCTTAACATGCTTGTGTTACTGATAGAGCCTTTACTAATTCTTCCAGTCACAGTGCCACAATGGGGAATACTGATGGGGAAGGACTTAGCTGTTGTTTGTAACAGCTGCTGAAAACAAATAGAAAGCTAAACTGAGTATTCAGAGTTTGACAGGAAATATTAGATGGCAGAAACTGCCATGATACATCCCCCAGTCCATACATATTTTGCAGGCTTGTCTCCCAAGAGTAATTCACAGTCACTCAAACACTCTTATTGACTCTGAGAAGGATAACTCTATTGCACGAGCCACTCATGAACTGAGAAATTCTGCATTCTCTCATGGTTCTGGATCATTCACTGTAGAAATGGTTCATTCATCTATACCACTTTTCAGGTTTAATACCAAAGATTATTAATAATTTTGCATTTTAAACAGGGTATATAATTTTTCCCCAAACCTGTTCTCAGTGATACAGCATTTCTGATTTTAATATTAATTTTAAATGAGTTTTAATTGCCTTGTGGTCTTAATTGTTGGATAACTGCTAGACAGTCTGTGGCAATTAAGACTCCATCCTCCAAAAACCCCACATAGACTGGAAACTGCTTTTGCAGTGCCCTATAGGACCATGACTTGGACTAAAAATCAACAGGTTATTATGTGCAGGAATAGCCTCGGAGCCTGATTTTGCTCTGAGGTGACTTTGCTATTAAGACCATTTTGAGGGTAAACCCATCTGTACTCTCAAACTTTATCCCGTCCTGGCCACTTCCATCCAGCCCTTCTGCCCCTAGATGAATGTCACACGAGCAACTTCAGGAAACATCCTTGGTGAGCCCTTATATCTCCTGTCACAAGAACGGCTAAGCTGGAGACAGGCCAGGTTTTGGCTACTTTGCAGAAGTTTTTCAACAAGCCTCAATTTAAACCCAAGGAATATATAATATAACAAAGGCAATAGCAGTACGATACCTGCAACTGAAATGTAAAACAGCTAGTAGAGTGGAGTCCTGGAAAGAATTTGCCATCTCCAACCGTCTGCGTTACTGGTCTTGTACAAGGAGCACCAGTTTTGACAGGGAGGGTGTCTAGGTGCTCTGTGTTTCTACAACACGAAGCAGAAGGCAAACCTGGCACACGAATGGTTTATGTAATTCCAGCGGGAATTGCACAGCAAGTCTGATTACTGCAAGGTTATTCTAATTAATCTAATGATTTTACAGTACATCTGATTATGACAAGAATGATTGTAAGAGTTGCAGTAATGCAGCAGATCAATGTTGCACTGCAGAGTAAAGAAAGAAAATATACAGATTTTGTGATGAGGCAGGAAGGAAAGAGATACTGTCATCTGAACATCATTGTCAGATTGGTACTGGTAGCCAGGCTTCCTGGCCATGGGTATTGACAATATTCCCCTTCATCATCCTAGTCACACTCTTGATCTGGTGACATGGGGAACCAGATTAGGAAACCAATCTGTCTAAAAATTGTCCAGGGGGAGGAAACAAACAAAAAAAAAATTTGGATAAGGCTGAGGAACCATCAACAAGCAGGAAAAGGAGGAAAATGCTTCAGCGGCAGCTGCCCTGCAAGGTATGTTCTTATGGCTGTATCCTCAAAGAGATCCAGCGCAGGGAAGACACAGAAACTCATCTGAATGTCTCAGCATGATTGGGCTAGAGTTGCCAGGGAAATAAAAAACCTGTAATGAAATCATTTGCACATTTTTCTTCTTCTTCACAGTAAAGGAGCACATCAAAGTTTGTAAATTACAGAGAAGGAAAAGACCAGTATGAAAATCACGAGGCACGAATTTATCACACAGGGGTCTGGAGAGTCAGATGTAGCTTCTAAAACATTAATGAATTTGCCCTTTCTTCATCACCTCTCTTACATTCACTTTTACCTCCTGTTCTCACATTTCAGATGCAACTTTGAGATTCCTTTCAGCACAACAGAAATGAAAGAGTGAAGTTGTGCCCCAGACAGAAGAGGCAGGAAAAACATGTTCTGCTCAAGGGCATTAAAATGGTTATCGGTGGGTGTCAGATTTCTTGGTTTTATAGTCATTATCATACATTTGTACTGTAAGATCCTCTAAAATAATTGCCTAAAATCAAGGCCCATTGTAAAAGCATTTTAAAGTATGAAATAGGCCATAACACTTGAAGTATAAATCCTCACAAAGCCAAACAGATAGAGGATGCAGGGGAAAGGAAAGTAGAGGGTTTTCCAAAACTTCAGTCCCAGAACTGGAAACAGAAATCCAGTTTCTGAAGTGCCAGTGCAATACACTACTCACTACTGGGAAAACCACAAGCAATTCACACAAGCAGGGAGTGCTACTGGTGGTAACAGTTTAAGTATATGAAAATTGACATTTAAAGGGCAGTATTTTTCATAGTAGATAGTTTCTTGCCTACCATATGGGATACTGGAACATAACCATATTGAAAGTGTGTGAAAAGTTATGAGAAAGTAATATTGAGAAAATATCGATTTCGGGGTATCCAACATTTCCAGCCCTCTCCTCTCCTGCAAATAGAAAACGTTTCAGGTAGAAAAGTTTAATTCATGTCCGTTCACTTTATGTTTTCATCCTTTAGATATTATTTATTCTTCTTTTAATTTCAGTTTCTTCCCCCCTCCCAAAATATTTTTTATGCTACTACACTTGCACCATCCCTTAGATTATTCTACAGTAGCTCACAGGTTTTGTTACCGTTGCGATTTTGGTATGTTTTTTTCTTAGGAATTCCAATAACATTTTTTTAAGATTTAACAGATCTTTTCTACTCCAGACATAGAAATTTCAGGTTGATACTATGTTGCACTTGCATAAGGTAAGTCATAATTGCTGTTAGCCCTGCAGCTGTTAGTAAGTTTAGGTCAGCGATGGGACTTTGACCTTTGGAAAAAGCCCAACTCAAAGTCAGCCTATATGGGCACAAGAGCATCTGCGTTTGTCCTGTATTACTTTTAAAAACACTAAGCAAATATCTCACAGAGAAGTATGACCTGTGGCAACATAGTTTTTCTTCCTAACCATCAAGGACAAATATTTATGGGAACATTTTTTGGGTTCCATAGAAAGTAATAAATGCTCTTCAAATGTTTACTTGCAGTCCTGAAAGAGCTTTAATCAATAAGGATCTGAGCTCCTGCAATACCATGTTATTTCTGATGCAAAACCAGGCAATGATGCCTTTGATATAAAGCATCATGGTTTTTTCCTTTGTCCATATTCTGCCCTTTGATTTTTACTTTCAGGTTACCTTACTCATCTCTCCCAGTTTCAGTAGTGTCAGCCATGACTTATGTCTTTAGGGACTTGGCATTCTCCAGCCTGTTTACTGATAAACCCACAAATATATATACAAGTTCTCCATATGTCTCTGTGTGCTTAGAGTTATCAAATGTGATATGACTGGTACGCCTGGATGCCAGGTTATATACTAAATTGTTCTTAACAGAATTTCTGTATATCATATTTCATCCTCAAAGCGCATTCTTTGCTAGTTGCAGGTCTACTGGAGTAGGAAGGAAGCACCAAGGGTGCAGAAGCAAAAGGATTACTAAAGATATCCATCTTGGATTTAAAACTCAACACTAAGCATGTGAAAACCAGGGATGTGACACCAACAACTTAGTTCCCATTTCTCCTGACCTGTGTCTGATTTTGTGTGTGCTATCTTCGGGCATAGCTTAAGTTGTAATTATTTGTCAAGTATAACTAGTTTTGAAAGGGAGCAGGTTAGGAAAAATACTGGTTATACATGTGAAAATTTGGTACAGGTGTTGCTTTTATCAAATCTTTTTGTTAGGCTGAAGATTTCAATATGCATTTAATTTTTATGTATATATTTGTCTTTGACTGAAGTTATAACTAACTTGTAAAAATACGCAACTGCTGTGTTCTGCCCTGTGCAAACTGAGTTATAATTAAGCACATTCAGAGCCAGGTAACCTTGTGTTAATGATCTGAATAGATGTTTGGTGGGACTGTTGAACCCAGCAAACAGGTGAATACTTGTGTTCTTTCAGCAAAGACTCTGTTTGTTGGGACAAGCAGCATGGATGTACTTAGCCTGGGAGCTGCACAGATGCCTTTTCTTGTGAGGCACAGAGCAAACATTCAGAAGAGCTAGAGAACCTTCTTCTATGGCTTTACCTGGACCCTAAGGAGGAGATGAAAGGTCCCTAAAAGCAGTTTCTGAACCAGAGCTCTTGTCCATTGCTAATTTCAGGAGGTGGGAAGTGATCTCCAGCAAGGACAAATACAATCTGGCTCCTTATTTGTACTCTGTGACATGGACTTGGAGTGAAGTATTTCTCACCATCCGAAAACCTATAGAGTCTATTTCTGAACTTGAATCAACAGTGAAAACTGGCTTAGGACTTGAGTGTCATGTACCCACACTCCTTGGAAATCCTCATGTGAGTCCTGCCAGGGTAAATTCAGTCCTGTGTCCTTAGGGAGACACACCCAAGCCTCAGTGCAGCTTACACAAAAACCCACTCCACCACTAAACAGAGCTTCACAAAATGCCCAGTAGTAGAAGGAAAAAACACACATTACCTGTCACAGCACAGAAAAATGAAAGAGTATTGTCAGCTTCGATTTCACTGTGCCTTTGTTATGCAGAGAAGTACTGAGTCCATCCATTGCAAGAGAACAAGGAGAGAGGTTATTGCATGCATAACCTTTGATAACAGAATACACATATAGTCCCTTATCCAGGACAAAAAAAAAAAAAAAAAAAGCTATTTTCCTCTGCCCACGTTGTTTCAGATAGGTTCTCGTTTTAGCATTCCTAAACATCAGGTCCTCCTACTGCAAGGAAACACAAGATGAGCTGGGAGGGAGACTACAAGAGGTGTATGGAAGGATGAGGATGGTATGTTAACATTCACTGGGATGGAAACACTTGCTCATACATTGTCTGGGATCTAGTCTCCACCGCAGAGGTGGTTACACTTCTGTAATGGTGAAAAGGTCTATACTGTGCTTTGTTCAAGTAGAACATAAACATAGCAACTTCATCCTAATTTAAAATATTAATGGTTCATAAGTGAGAAAATCTCAAAAGGAATATTGGACTTATTCTTTTTCCTCTCTTTGCTCAATCATTATATTTTTCCCAGAAAGGAGCTGGACGGAGAGCTACTTTTTACCAAAGCAACTTCCTAGTGAGCAAAGAAGTTCTAAAGAATCTCACCACTTCAAAGAGGAACTTGCGAACCAGCATCTATTTATTTGAGGAAAAAAATTCCACAGAAAACTGTCCCTGTTTGATTAAAGGTTGTAAAAACCCCTGTCATCTGGGTATAATAACAAACAGACAAGCCTTCAAATCTACTTTAAAAATATTTCTATTTAATTTACCCCTCCCAGAAGAAGGAGAGGAGGAAAACATGAGCAGACTAAGAAGAAAAGCGCCAGTTACAAGTTTTTTAACTGAGTATCGCCTAACCAATTGTTAGGCAGGAATTTACTACAACTGACCTGTATTCATGAAGTACAATACAGCAGCCTTATCAGAAGATCTCCTCTTTCTAGCACGCACACATGGCAGCAGTAACTAGTCTGTAAGTGCTAGCCCTCTTCTTCACATGCACTCTCTCTCCCTAGCCTTATTCTCACTGCCTTCCTCATCTCCTGCCACATTTCAGCTTCACATATAACTCTTGTTTTATCGAGGAGTAGCAAGGACTTGTCTGAACAAGTCTGTCAGACTCCCACATTCCAAAACTACTGATCCATAGGAAAAATAAACATCAAAACCAAGGCAGATGGAATTAGAGGCAGGGGCAGATCAAGAGGGCTCTATACCTACGTAGATCAGAAGCAGGATCCCTCAGGCTCACAGGCAGTTTTGCAGCTTGTGGTTTTCATTTGCTGAGGTACCTTTCAGCATTCAGAAGTTACTTCAGAGCCCAAGTCCTCCATCGAGCAAAGACTTCAAGACCACTTCATGTGTTTCACACGTTTTTCAATCTGCCACTCTCACCAATATATGTCAAAACTTGACTTTATAAGTTCTTATAACAAGCATGAAAGGAAACATAAACGGCAGACTCAAGCACACAGGGACAGTTTGTCTGCAAACAGACTTTTGTAACGTTAAAGGGAACAGAAGCTCTGGCTGCTCCCTTATTACACTCAGAAATGTGGTTGGTGTCCAAAATATTGCCCTAGAACAGGGGAAGAAAAACATACATGCCTAAAATTATGAGTATCTGACTCACCAACAAAATAGGAATGCAAACAGGGACCTCAGTTTTCCTGCTAGACCCAAGACCCGACTTTGTCAAGTGACAAATTATTCAAATACATGTGCAGATGCAAGGACAACTGCAAAGCTGATCTGCACGCAACTAGAGTAAGATGAGCCTCAGTATTCCTTTTTCAGACGTTATCATATTTCCTTTGTGCAGCTGGTTTAGGAAGAAAGTCTGCTGAGTGAAGGTTATCCAAATTCAGTTCCTAGAACACTGTTCATAGAATAGGAGCCTATTTTTCTCCAAACAGCTCCGAGACCTGAATGTACGTTTAACAAAATATAGGTCAGAGCGGAGAATGTAAGTTTGAAATTTCTGCTTGATAATCACATTGGTGCCTTTGAAAATGTCAGTCCAAGTAATTCCTTACATTTAAGGAAAATAACGCGTTTCATATGAAGGCACAAACACCAAAGTTTTATTTTATTCCAGCTGCTTTCCAAAAAGAAAGGCTTTTCAAGTGGTGTCTTCCAAGAGCTTCAAAGTACTTAATGCAAATTCTGTGACTGCCAGTCGAAGTGCAGCACTCAAAGCCTCAAGGAGCCCATCAACAGCAGGGCTTCAGGAAACTTTTTCAACACTGAGGTCAGAAGCAAAGTGCTCTAGAGATGGGAAAACAATCATTTATGCAACCTACGAGTCTTGTTGCAGTTTACAGTACTGGAAGAGGAAGGCTGGGACTGCTGCTTATTCCAAGCGCTGGACTGTCATTGGATATTTAAACTGACAGTGAAAACACTAAACGTTGATGGAATAGACCACCAGATGAACAGTGTAATTTGTCCATGATATACTCAGTCATACATGTACATGCATTCATATGCGATGTGCCTAAACTAGTAAACCTGTATTGAGGTGAACTCATAGACACAGAGTGACTACCAAATTAATGACTATACTATTTGCTTCACAGCAAATGATTCACACCAGAGGAAAAAACCCAAAAGGATAAAATAAAAAAAAACTAACACAACCTAATTTTTGTAGCAGAATAGCATTTCAAAAAGTACCAAAAGGGGTTAGGGGAGGGAAGCAGGGCAGGAAATAAAATTAAGAAACTCAAAATTAATACAGAAAAAAAATTAAAACATGATTTTAACTCATTCCTTGTGATTTATTGAGCTGTGGATCATGACTTTCAAACATTTGCAATGATAAAGAGCAACCTAGATTTCTCCAGTATTTTTTTCTATGTAAACTATCAATGGTTCAATACCCCCTACAAGTATCTATTTCTGTCCTAAAATCTGCCACACTCCTGACCTTTCTAACCTCTTGTGTCAAACTTTCTTATGGCTGTATATACATCAAATAAATATATGACTTATTTATTCAATCAGACAAGCTCTAAAGTACAATACAGTAAGAACAAGTAAAGTTCAGTTTTTCTCTTTTGGGGAGTTTTCAACATTACATCACAGTAGGTAACATTTGGAGAGGAAAATTCTGAATTTCAAATTCTGAAGAACTGACAGCTGATAGAGGTAACCTCAAACACTTTAAGTCACAAAGCTACAGAAATATTGTTTAAAAGTAACCTCTGGAGTCCAGCCTCCCACTTCATATGAGACTTCCTGAAAACCTGCATGAATGGATATAACACAACTTTTCTTCATAAACTGTCCAACAACTGCAGGAAATCACCAGGATATGAAACCGGAATTTTTCAGAGTTTCTCATCAGAGTTTCTTTTCAGAGTCCAATGCCCCAATCTTGTCAGTAGTTTAGATTCTCTGAAGATGACCCAAGGTAAAATCTAATTTTGACATCCTTAATCAAAAAAACCCCTTTTGCTTCCCCAAATAAAAATGTCCACATTTCCATGAATAAAATTTTCCATAACAAGTCTGTTCACAAACTGTCTGCAGACTCATACTCAGATGACCCATCTGACCAGTAATGGTAACTGACATTCACATTTGAGATGTGCCTATTCTATTTGTAGAAACTTTTTTGAGAAAGAGAATCAAAATTAAATGAAGTACATAGACATTCAAACTAGAAGTGGATTAGTAATTTGCACACCTATATATGAAAATTATTTACCCACTTGTATTCTGTATCATCACTATCTCCTATTTAAAACAAACAAAGGTGTCTATTATCTTCATTAACCAAACTGTTTTGAATTAATATGAGTTTCTAAAGCCATAAACTATTGTATCTGCACCAGGCTGGAGCTTGCACTGAAACTGCCCTGACAGTATCATATTATTTCCTGATAACAATAATGCCAATGAAAATCTCTGCTAGCTTGTGCCTCACCGTCACATGCTCATAGTTGTAACTCTTTAAAAAGTTGTCATAGTCCAGTCTAGGAGCAAGGAGCAATTTATGGTAGAGACAACAGCTAAGATTAAGGACAAAAGTGGATGTTGAGGAATACAAAACATTATACTCCATACTTCGGAAAAGACAAGGCTTCTAGGAAGTAAAGGATGTAAAATCAGAGTTGCACATGTCATTTGGAACAACTTGTAATTATGCAAAAAAAATTTAAAAAAATGGAGGAACAGAAAGATAGTAGAGAGATACTTGAGGGGCTCTCAGGTTCTCGTTTTCAAATAGGAAACACACGCTATTATGAAACAGCAAACACACTGGCCAGATTCATCACCGTGTTATTCCATCTCTTTGCCGATGTAAACATCAGTAAGACCAGAACAGTAGCTGGGGGAATTGCACACCCTCAATTTTCTCCTTTCTGCTGGATGACTGCGTAACACTCTGTTCCCAGCTACTAAATTATTTAGAACATCATCTGCAAACACCTGGAAACATATTTCTTGCTTCAGTTCAGTCACTTGCATTTTATCCCCTCTCTTTAATTTACTGGCAAAGGAAATAATAAAAGCTGTCATTCTAAATGACTCCTTCAGATCATTTGAAATGACTTCAGTAATGTGTTACCTCAAAGCTATTTTTTAAAATAATCATTTCTATCTATCCTGTACATTACAGCATGTAACAAAAA
Source organism: Burhinus oedicnemus (assembly GCA_008921705.1). Taxonomy (NCBI): domain Eukaryota; kingdom Metazoa; phylum Chordata; class Aves; order Charadriiformes; family Burhinidae; genus Burhinus; species Burhinus oedicnemus. The sequence goes on from VFFE01007601.1 coordinate 1,436,053, forward strand.
ACTGTGAAGCTGGAAGTGTGTTTAGAGGCTGCACTTCCTAAATAGTTAATGGCATTTTGTTATGGTTAATGGAGGAAAACTCAGGGGAACCATAATGGCCAATATATCTGTGGTATGCCTTTGTGAACTGGCATATATACTGCAGGAAAAAATTATGGTAACGTTACTCTCTTTAAAGGGGAAATTGTCTCTAGGGCACAGCAGTCGATAACAGAGAAAAAAGAGAGATGCCAGAGGACCCCCAGTGAAACATCAACACTGGGCTGAGGCCCTTGTGTCCAGATCCATGAGCCTTTCCTCTCCAAGCTTAAAAGACTAAACCAGACACAGCTCAATGAACATGCAAGAGACAGGTTGTCCATGGGATGGGCTAAAGAGACACGTGTCCCAGCTCTCAGGCTTTGTGTTCTGCACTAAAAACCCATTTTGAATGGGCTACACAGTCCAGAAGTGAGGAGTCCTGAGGCAACAGATGGTCATTTGCCTTGATGAGCATGGCACTGGGTTTTGGGGAGAGGTCCTTCCGCCCTGTCTGTTAGTGCTTCCTGCCTGGGGCTGCATCCTCACAGCTCTTCCAGCCAAAGCGGCCACTTGAGAATCCCTGCATCCACTTTGGACACACTCAACTGAGTTTCTGAAAGGCCCAAAGGTTTTGCTAGCCCAGTTGATTCTCCTGAAGTGGGACAGGGACCACTTTGCCAAGCTCCCTCCACTGGCAGCATGGTGGAAATGGTGAGCCAGCAACTGCCAGCTGATGGGCAAGAGACAGAGACGCTCGTGTTTCAGACAGTACAGCCAAAATCAACAAAGGATGTCCACCCACAGCATGCAATTTCTCTGAATTGTGCATCAGCCACATTTGACAACAGCTGCACGTTTTCAAAAGTGTCTTTAATCAGCAAGCCTCTGCGCTATCAGTTGTTCTGGAGCACCACCTAAATTTTGGTTACAGGTTGGCTACTGCTTTAGGTGTTGGAAAGACAGGGAAATCTCATTCTGCTCACTGGAAAGTGCAGAGAGTGAGCATTTGCAAAGCTGGCAGCAAATTAAAAGTTGTATGTTGGTTAGCAACACAATGCTTCTTGTGTGTACACCCCTCTCTGCACTGTCATTTGCCAAAAGACAGCATCTCTACCATGGCCATCTGTACGTCTAGAGAGTGAGGAGGGGGGACAAAGGCAAGAGCGCATCCATGCTAAGAGAGACAGAAACACTTGCCCAGTTCTTCGGTCACATTGGCATGCACAGAGCTTTGGTACCTCAGTTTCCTATTTGACAGCTTTCAAGCTCCTTTCTGAGACTGCTGAGGAGTATCCCTGTGACAAGCACTGAGTTTCAGCCCAGGGCGCATTGAAAGGAAGATAAAAAGACATCTCTGGCCAGAACTGTCAAAACAGTGGCCCAGTTTGTCAAACCTGCCAGCCTAATGTAGCCTTTCAAAATCCACATACTCTGACCCACATACGGAAACAGCCTGAATTCAGAGTTATCCATCACTTAGAAACCATAACAAAGTTAGTGAGAGATAAGGAGATGAATAAATGATGGTTGAATGCTTGGAAGCTTAGATACCTACTTAAAAACCTGAATTTAAACCAAATATTTTTGAAAATATTGGCTTATGTTGACATAGTAATAAACAGTGCTCCGAATTCTTTTGACTTTCAACAAATAGCTTACAACCACAGCATCGCCTTCAAGGCCTCTCTGTTCTTACCCTGGGATAGTAACATGGATCTCGGGCAGAAGAGGATACCATTGCTCTTCCAAGCTCACAATAGAAGTTTATACTGTGGCAGAGACCTGCAAAGAATACAGCAGTTTTTGCATCAAATCGAAAGCTCTCCAACCAGCCCTCTATTGCTTTTCCCTTATTCCCACACCATGCACTCTCAGTGGCTTACCTTGAGCCAGCTCTGGCACAGGTCTGATCACACGGTGCATCAATTCCATTTATTAAAACAGCAGAAAATTACCTTGGCAAAAAGTGAAACCTTTAGTTGGGTTAGCGAGGCGAATTGGCTCTCCATGCAAACAGGTAAGTGCCAGAGCCGAGGGGGAGGGAAAGGGATCTCTCTCTTCGGTGTCAGCAAGCTGTGACCAGCTCGGTTCTCTCCTGGATCCACGTCCTGAACCTCACTGCAGGTGCTGTAAAAACAAATAGCCCATCTTGCCTCTGAAGATATCGATGCTGACAAGGAAGACAGGAGAGGGATTAGGAAAAACAGTATTTACAGGAAAGTAATTTACCTGGTATCACACAACCATTCGATGATAGAGCTGTCTACCGAGAACCCTCACACAACAGCATCTGAGCAAAACTATTATCCTTGCCCTCAAATTTGTTTCAATTTTTTTTTGGAGAATATTATTTTTGCTGTACTCATCCACCTTTTCTATTTAAAATAGGTTCTTCTTGATCAGCTGTATTATGGTCAATATACATCAGCTACATCATAAATCACACATCCCAACCTGCCAAAGGCTAGATGTAAGAAAACACATGCAATGAAAACTCCAAATGAAACATGGAAAAATAAAAGTCATGCAGAAACATAAAGGCATTTCCTTTGGTGTGGAAACCCTGCCACCTTATTTTTAAATTCACAGTGGAAATAGTTTTCAGCAGTCAAAGCGAGGGAGACTGGATCTATGTGGAATGGAAGTAAATCCGTCCCACAGAAGCGAACGTGATATTCTTCAAAACAGAGAAAATTTGAAAGGCATGCCAGAAACCCCCACATGAAGTTGACCTCAATGAACATTTGCAGCTATTTCTCCTGTGAAAAAGCTCCAGAGAATTGAACGCAGATGTTTTCCGACAGCTAAACTTTTGAAACTATCCAGTAATAATTTTCTAACTACAGGAGAATAAACTAAGCATATTCCTGGCCCACCTAAGAAAAAAAACGTTGCAAGGCTCAAACTTTATAAATCTGTAGCACTGGTGAAAAGAATTATTTTGCCTTTGGGCTACTAATGAACGGCTGGGTTTACCAGCATTCAAAAGAGTATTAGACATTTATAGGGCTAACGAGAGCATTCATGGTTATGTAAGAAGGGATAAATAAAATTAAGGCTATAAGCCTTCATCCTTCAGGGCTGGGGAAAAAAGAAATTTCTTCGGTAGCAAACTATTCTATGAAGACCTGAGGTAAAAACTTGACCTTGTTAAAGTTACTTAGAATTCTTCCAAAGTAGCTATGATTTTACCCCAACCTTGCTTAATTATGCAGCTTCCCCTGACTTCATTAGGTTATTCATCATCTGCAGAGCTGCTTACTCTTTCTCGCAGCACCTGAAAAAACCCAGTATATTTACAGATAAGCAGCCAGTTAGAATTCTGGTATGAACTGAAATGACAATTGCTGTATTCCTTTTATGTTCATTTTAAAGAACTGAAATTAAATATTAGATCTGATTAAGAACTGACAGGCTGCTAGTTTGGCTGGCTCTAGGACTATTAAATTTCTTGGTATGAGATGAGAGCATGGTACAGTCCATTCCCTATCATAGTGCATCATCCTGCTCCTAGGGAGCAGCAATAGGTAGGTGTTGATTTATTCAAGGAGAAACTCTGCTCCAGTTCCACCCTGAATTCCTTTGCATTACCATCAGAGCAGGATCCCCGAAAGTCCCCAGCGGTGCCTGATGTGTGTCGTTAGTCCTGACTGGCATCTTGCAAGTACGGTTCTCCCAACTGCACTCTCTTTGCCATCTGTCAGCTGTTCCCCAGGGAGCAGACAAGTACGAAAGCCCGCTACCTCCTCCTCTGTTTTCCTTTGGTTTTCTACCTTCTTGTCCCTCTCACAGACATACACACACCTCCCTGATGTTTCTCCCCCAGCAATTCTGCCTCCAGCCAGCTGCTTTACTTCCTCTACCGATGTGGCAGGCGGACAGTAAGATGACAGGGCTTACACAGGGTGGATATCTCATAAAAGCCTCTCTCTTTCAGCTGGCAGTTCTGCAGGGTAGACCCATGCAGGTCCTTTGTAGCTGTAATGCAGAGCCAGATGCTGAAGTTTCCCTGCTTCTCTTGGTACTGCATCTAGTTGTTTATCACATGACATACCCAGCAGCCTCCATAATTCATCGTGATTATTCACTGCATTGTGATAGGATTTAGGATTACTCTTTTGATGTTCGTCAGTATGAGCCAGGATTACATTACTCCTCTCATGCCATGAAGCATGACTCCAACGGCGCATTTAAGCAGTGGGAGGCATTGCTTTGCTGGTGCTGCTGGTGGCAGCATCGCCTCCATTTAGCCACGCACCCTTTGATGCCTAGTGCAATGGGGTATTCTCCCTAATAAAGCACTTACTAAAATAACCAAATACCAGAGAACTAAAGTGAGGCATTAAATTAAAACCATTTTTATTTCTTCCCTCACATGCTTAAACCCTCGGTTCCTCCCATAGGCATAGAAAGAGAGAGAAATCCAGTTGACAGGTAAGACATTTAACACAGAGCAAGTGCTGAGACAGGAAATTGTGCACCCACTGCTTGTGTTCTACATAAAAGAAAGAAAAGTTGGAAAACTTGTAAGCATGGTGAAATACCTATAAACCTTACAGAGCAGGAGTCCTAAGACTAGTCAGTCTTCTACTAATTACCATCCTCCAAGAATTTTGCATAAATTGTTAAGGGGTAATTCTCAAGAGACCATTAAAGAAATAGGTGTTCGTTACCCTTGATTTTCAAAGGAATTTCAGAGTAAAATCCCCTCTGGCTCCTTTGAAAATCTGGGCTCAGTGTTAGTGAGCCTTATTTTCTGATCAGCTTTTTACCCAGCTCCCTAAAGACCTTCAGTATCTGTGGATGAGTTGTACAGTGTTGCTTTTCGAATCCAACCGTGACCATTAACAAAGAAAAAAAAACCCCTACAACAAACAAGTTACTCCAACTTAATTTCTGCAGAAAGTTGAATGAAACCATTCATTTCCTTTCAGGCTGTTCATCTTGAGATTCAGATCTTTTAACAAATGAACCTGTCTTTGTATCTCCTCATGCCTTTGTGCTGCGTACATTGAAGCTATCCTATATGTATATTGCTAAATACTCTTCAGACGTACACAATACAGATACACAGGGCAAAGTGATCTGCCAGCCAGTCAGAGAGATATCTTCACAGTTGGCCAAGACAGATCCAACAGCAATACAAGGCCAGATTTATGGACAAAATATAAATAATTCCTTGAATGGGGAAGATAACTGCTCTAGCTAACTCATGAATCAGTTCACACTCATTTCCAGCAGTACGAAGCAGTGTCTGTTCTCTCAACTCTACTGTACAGGAACTAGAAAAGCAAAGAATCGGCACAAAAACTTTTTCCCTAAATAAGGCACGATTGACACTGTAGGGAGTAAACCTTTCTCACGAAACTCTCATAGGCAGAAATGTTTAAAGACTTTTATCATTATTCCCTATGCCTTAGAATGGATATGAGGTTACATAGTTAAACCAGCATTCAGTTTTGAATCTCCTATTTTTCATACTCAGAGATGTTAGACCTTTGCCCACTTATGCCAGGAAACATGGCTGTCAGCCAAAGCTCATCTGCGCTGTCAAGCAGGTTTTACAAAAATGGCTATCAAACGTAAATAATCCTGCTGTAAGAGCTGGGTGGCAGGCTCCCAAGAGCATGTAGTGAATCACAGCTCTGCTCCTCCTTCTTCGATAGCCCCAATTCCTTTGCAAGTCTCCCAGTTGTTTAAAAGGACCTCCATTGGATAGAATTAAACACAGACTTCTTTTTGACTTCAGACAGGGAAACATTTCAGTTCTTCACCTTGTTTTGTACACAGTGCACGAATTTCTAAAGACATGGCAGTGACCTACCACTGGCCTGTGCCTTCACTTCAAATTAGGTTTAACAAAAGGAAAGGAAAGACTAACAACCCCATGTACATTTTTACTGTCTTGTTGTCCGAAAGTATAGTGTCTTCTTTGACCAGTCTGGAACTCCTGCACTTTTATCTCCACTTACTTCATCTTCCCGTGTCATCTGGGACAAGGAAAGAAACCAGAAAGGCAATAATGAAAGAGACTTATGTTCCCCCACCTCTCTTTTTTTAACATCAATAGGAGTAAGACTGATTCCTATAGGTAGGTAGAAAACTACGTATGACTTGGATTAATCCCTGTAAACTTTAGCTGTCCAAATGTTAACTACACAGAGAATCAAATACGAAGCTAACCCATCTCTTGCTCTCCCTCTGGTTGCTTGTTTGGAGCTGAAAGGCCCAGCAAAACCCCAAGTCAATCACCAAATAAGATCTTTATTTTGGCTGATTAAAGCATTGGTGAGGCGTAACTAAGAGCAGTCAGAATTCACCCTTTCTTTTCCACCTGGCTGTGCTTCAGACCGCTTCTGGCCTTTCCTCTCATTTTCCCCCTTTCTTATCAATTATCCCATGAAAAATACATCCTTTTCCTGAACATTTGCAACTGCTATGGAGGGATTTCACATTGTCTCCCCTCATTCTGTGCCATTGTGGAGTGCCAGCCCCATCTGGGGACAGCAGAGCAATGTGCTGTGTCCCAATGAGCTGCGTATTTCAACACAACCTCACTGATGATTTGCGTCTCCGAGTGAACCAGCTAGCTCCGTACAAGCACGATGGCACATGCAGAGGCTACTTGCCTGGTAAAACTCTTTAGGTGATGTTACTTGGTGGATAGTATTCAGCTGTTTGCTGTTGCTGTGTGCCGGGCACAACACAGGAATTACCACAGGTAAGCAAGGATCACAAAGCTGAAACTTAAGCAGTGGAAAATCCTCTTTTTCTGCTGTTGTATTTGTTTTGCAGATGAACGGTCCAATATTAGGTTAAACTAGAATGCCTGGTATCACAAGCTATCTCTTTTTTCATCATCTCCATGTACCTTTTTCAGAAAAAGACAGGATTTAGTTCCTGCATGGAACCAGTTTGCTCTTAAGTGAAGAGAACCAGAGATGGAAAATCAGGAGGCTATTATCTAAAATCTGAAGTATGTCAGTCCAATAGTTTATTATTGGTGTTTTACCTAAATGTATATTAGGATTATTGAAAATGTATAGGAAATATTTGGTTACCTAGAAAGATACTATCATATAAAGACATATAGTAATACTTGATTCCAGAAAAATTCCTTTGCAGACAAATAACACATCAACAGTATTTGATAACACCCAAAACAAGAGGAAGTAAGGCTGAAATTGTTTATCTTCACACCAAAGACTTCCTATACGTGAACAGAAGAATCCAACTGACTACTGATCAAAGAAAACACGTCATTTTACTAAGCAGGAAAATTTGCTTTGTGTTGCTAGAGTCTCTTTGGCTGAACACCAAGTCAGACATTAAAAATGAATTAATTTTTGAACTGGTTAATTAATTAAAATCTTGAGCATATTTGTTGTTAAGTGAGGTATTACATAACTTTCGAACTGTTTAGGCAGCTCAAACAGGCCTTATTAACATAGCATAAGTATTTTTAATTTCTAAAAAAGTTTAAAGAAATACAAGATTGAGTCCTCTAGTCTAGCTTCTCTTGAAATTATAGAGCACGATGTTCTTGGTTATATTTGTTTTCAGATTTTCCTTCCCAATGAGCATTTTAAGACATCTAGGTGTGTATGCGGGAGGGGAACAAAACCCCGTATCTGAACAAACTATCTTTGGAATCATGAGGATTTATGAGAGAACCCGAAGAGTCTAACATTCCTATATAAACCACATCTTTTTTCTTCAGTTTGTCAGTACCATAATCTGAATTTATTGCTTTATTTATATAATGGTTTTGAGGAATTTTAGTTACAAGCTGGGCATAACTGGTCAATGCAAACATGGCTTCCTTTGGGTGTAGGGGGGGATTTCCAGCTAAGGGGGAGACACTTCAGTTCCTCCTGAAGTGGAATGAATTTTCTTGCTGTTCGTAAAGTGATTCTTCTGCAGACAGCCACATCCTGAACCAGCATAGCACATGTTTGAACTTGCAGCTTCTGATCTGAATGGGACTTGACATCTGCTTACGTCCGAGTGCAAGACTGAATGTCTTCAGTGGTTATAAGCACAAGCTTTACATTAAGCACACTGGCAGAAGCACCTACCTGAATTGAAGCCTGCCTGTATTTACAATTTCCTCAACATTTGAATTGCTGCCACTTTTATCCCCAAGGACTTTTACAATACTTAAAATATGGTCTGAAATGGGAGTCTTCATTAACATGTATACCATGTGCAGCTTCTCCTCAACAGTTGCTTATAAATTAGATGTAACAGGAACTGTCTCTGACCTTCAGTTAATTATTTTATACCACTACTGAATTTCAAGAACTCCAGGGGTATCTTTCAGAAAATACCTGCTGAATATTTGAGGAGCAGCAAATGACACGAGGTCATCCATTTAATAGGATAGTATTAGCATCCTGTTCTGAGGACCCAAAAGCAATCCTCCACCCAGCACCACTGGTCAGAGGGCAGCAGCGAATGACTCATTGGGAAGGGGAATAATTTTTCATTTTTCAGAAAGTTCCGTGACACAAACTTTAACAGATCATTAAGGATTTCATTCACAGGAATCCTGACTTAAATCCTGTTGCCTTTCTCTCTGGATCAACAGAGCGGAGATAGTTCAGTCAGGTGAGAACTTTTCTGAGCCAAATAACTGTAGAAATAGTTGTATTTATCAGCACACCTCACCTGGACTCCTGCTTCTGAACGTGGTTTGCCTTGTTTGATCCATCCCACATACAAATTGTCAAACAGAATAGTATGCACCTGAGCAGCAATTTCCTCCAGTCCTAGTAGATGGGCAACCACCTTAGAGTACGTACAGGTGTCACAGCCTTGTTATACCCTTGAGGGAGCTCAGTCAACTAACTGAAAATTTTATGGTAATATTAGCAGCGTTAACAATAATCAGAGTACATTAGTTTACTCTGTTGACTTTTATTTGACTGCCTATATATTTGTAAATTGCCTTTTAGAGACTGGTCTATACTCATTATTTGCTTTTATTCATTCCGTATAGTGCATGAATATGAAAAAAGAAAAAAAATAAAATTACATAATATCACAGTCAGCCCAAGAAACTCCCAAAGAATTAGCTGTGTTCAAAGAAATGTGGTTGGAGGGGGTGAACCCATATGCTTGGCAGACCAACACAAGTCTCTAAAGGCATAAAGCATCCCTACTTCACTGGGGTAGGTGTGTATTCCCTCCAAGATGGATATGTGGGGAAGTGGGACTGGCCAGGAAAATAGACAAGAAACTTTCAGGAACAAACACACCCTGTTGTGTACAAACAAGCTGCACAAAAGAACTATATAGTGCTCTCATCTAATTCTCTATCAAAAAAAGGTGGAAATTACATATTAAGTAGAATCTGTAAGGACAAATTGCTCTTTGCAAGATGTGGGACTGAAGGTGATATCTCTCAGAGCATGCTAGCTGGCATCAGTATTTTTGTCAGAGAGACATGTGCAAACAGATCCATCTCCCATCCTCTCAAGCACTTTCTCCTGCTACTTGTTACCTGACCTACTGTTCTATCAACAGTTTGTCATCCTGCAAAGCCTTAACACGTCATCCCCACCAACACAAGAGCACCTCCTGGTTCATTGCACTCTAGGTGAGAGGAGAACGGGACCTGCAGCTTTGCAACAAACAATAGGAATAACTCTTTCGACAATGACTAGAGAATCATGTTGGGGAAAAAAAAATAAAGTTAGTAAGTTTTCAGGAGAACTTTTCCTATTTCATGCTGTGCAAAACTACCTCAATGGCATAGGACAGCTTCTTACAACAGCTTCAGAACAGCTTCATTTTGGCTTGTTTAAATCTCACTTCGCCTTGCCTGAACTTGCTAAACACTAGCATCAAGAGACAGAAAAATTATACCAAAGTTTACAATGCTCAGAAACGTATCAAAAATCCAGAAGCTGCATCCAGCTTTTAATAACAGCACTGAAGACATTGCTGTTTTCATGACTGCAGTCCAGCTGAGTGAGCAGAAGACACGTCCAGACTTCATAGGCTGTGGACCAGCCCTCTAGGACATAGACACTACCCGCTGATCGAATCCACCAACCCTGAAAGCTTGCCACTGCTCTGCTTTGCTCTGACAGGCAAATCCAAACCAATCTTTTATGCATCCAGCCTTACTTCTGAGACACCGTATAACAGAAAGTGTATTCAATCACACACATTAAGCACAAAGTGACAGAAGATTAATGAATAGAAAGGAAACAAATGAGGGGAAGGCATTTGGGGAGAAAACACTGACGCTGAGACTGTCAAAACTGAATACTAGATTTGATTGCTTAACATCTACAAAAATAAATCCTTGTGGTAGTTTTGAAAACCTCAAATCACTTTCAAGCTCTGATTCAAAGTGCAGCAAAATCAATAGGAAGACATCTAGCACCTAAAAAAGTTAACAGATCAGAGCATGCAGAAGATATAAACATTTGATTTTGCCCAAAGCTGTGCACGTTTTTTACTTCACTTTTGCTCTCTAGTAATAATATATGCTTTGGTACGCAAGGAACTAAAATATGCATACATAGCTCTACAGATTATTACTGAAATTTTCCACAGCAACACCTGCAGTTTTAGGTGTAATTATTTATTAGAATTCTTAATTCATTTAATTCATTTTTTCCCTCAGCACTTGTAGTTACTTTTTATTGTTATTATTATTCTATTTTTCTGGATTGATCAACTACGACATGGAATATAAGAACAGAAATATACAGCAAATAAACTATAACTACTTCAAGCAAACAAAGAGAACAAGCCTCTTACAACAGAGGGCTGGATTTTAAAAACATTCAAACTTCGTTAAGTATCTAGACAAATTATTTGCTACATTGAGACTTTTGCCTATATAGCTTTCTGTATAAAAGAATTGTAAGGCAAATAAAACTTCTACTAAAAAAATGAAATAAAGCCAATTTCTTTCTAAAAGAGGAATAGCAATTTTGAGAAAGACTGTGTACCTCAAAGTATGAATTTGAGAAACGTGTTATACATTGATAAAATGTGCCACTTCACAAAGATGAGGAGCAAATCAATACAGAAGAGGAACCAAACAACAGACAAAATCTGAACAAATCTGAGAACCTCACCAGAAACAGGATAAGATATAGAAAGAGAAAGCGCATGCTTACACAGTTACTGACTAAAACCAATATTTCTTCTATTAGCTGATGTTTCATCACTGGAAACAACAGGGAAGAAGGGAGAATTAGGGGAAATCCGTATGACTGAAGTCTGTATTCAGCGTGCACACTCAGTAGCTTAGGTGCAGAAGCAGTATAGGTATTTTCATCTGGCAGTGGATCCTCATTATACAGGGCTGTCCCTCTGCCAGTCTCTTAGCCCAGGACCAAGAGCAGGCAAACTCTGCCTCCCTGCATTAGATGTAAATGTCTTTGCATGCTCTATACAAAGCTTCAGAGCTTGGTGTCGTGTTGTAGTGTTACAGTCAGGATAGTTTGGTTAACTGAAAATCTTTCAGATAACCCATCTTTTGTTACCTACAGAATTAGTCTCCTCTTAAGCCAGGAATGACTAAGAACAGAAAGAAGGAAAAAGACAAATAAACAAATGATAGAAATCTGGCCTTAAAAACTCAACCAAGCAAAAAAATAACTCACAAATAAAAAAATATTTCCCACTAAACCTAAACCAAACATTATTCACAGATTTAGGAATGTGAGAAATAAATGTTAATTGACTCTTCTGTGCTTTCATCTTCTAAAAACCCAACACAGCCAAATTCTCTATCTCGGCTTGAGTACACCATATTTAACTGTCTCCGAGTCTATGCCAAATAGCCACTTATTAATTAACTAAAGCCTCACACAGATGTTATCACTGGAGGCAAAAGTATGGCTGAAGCAGACAATTTTCTGAAAATAGGCTAACGAAACTGAATGGTAGAAACAAAAGCTTTATTCAATATTAAGAGTGATTCTGGAAATAAGTCATACTGAATTCATAAACTTTCCCACCTGATCCACTTTGTTCCTGGAAATTTTCCTCTGACCAGCTACTATTAATGTAGCTAAGTAACTTTCTAGGTTGTCACTAAAGGGAATACTTTACACAGGAGCATTAATGAGCAGGCAACAGACAGAAGATGGTAATTCTCCAGGGAGCATTGGGGCTGGATCCCAGCTGGGCACAAGTGAGTCCTGACAGCCTGAAGGAATGACCTGCTACTGTAAAGACAAAGTTAGACCTAGACCTGATGATCTCTCCTTGTCCCGACATAAAGGGTGCCATCCTTTAGGGAGAAAAATGACAGAGATATTTCAGAGGAGCCCAAGTAAAAATAACCCGTGCATCACTTCAGATCACGGTGAGCTACAACTTGCTACAACTCTCACTAAAATGGGATCTGGGAATATCTGTATTTTCAAAACTGAAGGTAGGTGGAAAGAAAGGAAAAGAATGTACTCTGGTCATCTTGATTCAAGCCAACAATCAGTCCCTAGAAACTGAGAGAAGTTGCTGTGCTTTCAAGTCCATTCTACTTCCCAACAGGGTGGTCTTTCAGCTGTTCATCTCCTTCAGAGACTGATTTTCTCTGGATTCCTGGGCATAAAGGGAAGACACATTGTAGGAGTGTGGAATTTGGCACAGCAACCACTTCATTCTCATTCCACTTGCAAAATTATTTGGTTGTTTACTCTTAAAACCCTTCTGCATAAAATAGACTTTTTTTTTTTTTTTTTTTTTTTGGAAAATCTTTGCAAGGTGTTCTTCTCTCCTCTGCATTAAGTGTCAGGTGGAAAACAAATCTCCTGGTTACTTGCCAACTCTCTGCACTGTTATTCTTAATCTTTTAATTAGTCATCCCCCACTAGCTTCCTGAAAGACATCTGCTCCCACAACACCACTACTTGAACCTCCATTCTACCTAGAAATCTCTTTACTAACGTGGGAGTTGTGCAAGTAAACAGACATTTAGATCGGAAGCGTCAAAGAGAATTTCCGATACATACAATTAGAACCTCTTTAGAGTGAAGGAAGAAAAATTGCAAATTCTGCAGTGTGCCATGGGAAAGCTCAATAGCACTGCCAAGGAATTTATGAGCCCAGGTGGTCTCTAGCCCCTCCTCAGGTGCCGAAAGCCTTACTTTGTGCCAGAACAAGGCCAGGCTTTATGCCAGCAGAGCTCCCATTACATTGAATTTTACAGAATACGTGATCCATCTTTGTTCAACAGAAGGGTTCATGATGCAAGACTCAAAAGCTCGTTGCAGGTGAAGGAAGGGTGTTAGCAATCTAATGATATGATTTTTATTCTACAGCAGTAGAGCTCTTGAGGACCTATTAAGAAAAGGTGTGCATAGAGCACAAAATAATACAGACACTTGGTGAGAAGTGCTCTCCTGTCTGGCAGCACCTTCATCTTACCGTGGTTTAGAAAATAAAGCGAGGAACAGAACTTAGAGCAGTTCAGGCTGCATGGATTTAACTCTCTCTTTCTACAGCCCTCGAGCAGGACACCAGATAGTTAAGAACCGCTCGGGATAATAACCTGTTTTGAATGCTTAAGACTAGTGTATTTGCAAACAATTTCTTCACTGACTTCTTTTCCTTGCCTGCCCTAGGAAAAACACTCCATTCTGGATAAAGGAAAGCCAGGCAGCTTATCCACATAACGTAGAAATAGGATAGGAAAGGAAAAATGCGAAGAGAGGCAAATGCAGCGACTGCCCTGGTATAAGGCTTGAATAAATTCAGCTTTGGAACAAGGAATACTTATGCATGTGCTAAACATGGTGGGCAGGTGTAGGGGGACATATAAAGCTGGAGAAAGGCCAGGAGGGATTAATCAGAGATACACTGCGCAACCAAGTCTCACAGAAAATCCCACAGTAAGATAAACAGACATAAAAAATAAAATTAAAAAGGAAAAAAGAAAAAAGGGTGCTCATGCAGTAATAATTTCCAAAGTGATCTAACAGGAGAACTCCCCATAGATTTTCCGGGTGTTAATGGGTCTAAAGAGAAATACAGGTGGGATTTTCAGACAGGTGCCTAAGAAAGTCCCAGCAAGTGCCAGTAAGGATCTTCAGATATCTTAAATACTTAACATGCCCTGTAGGCCTTGACAGGAAAGGTATCTGGGTGTTTGTTTGTTAATCCTAATTCTTTTCCCCATTAGGGCTAAGCTTGCAGATAACTGAAGTTCTTATTTAATTTTTAGCTAAAACCAAGATTACCCAATATAATCCTTTAAGACTCAAAATACAACCCTAGCACAAACAGAGTGGTGTTCTACATGATATTGGTTTGTTATGATTTCCTAATATTTCTCCCATTTCATTGTTATCAGAAAGAAAAACGGTCTAATGGTTTAAATATTTGACTGAAATTTGGGGGCTCAGAATTCAAGCTTTAGTTAAACTAAAAAATATCCCCAAAGAGATTTTCCTAAGCTTCATCTCCCCAGATTGTCAACAGGAGTACAAAGTTAAATAGGCTTTTCTTTTTTTTTTTTTTCTTTCAAAAAAGCTAAATATTAAAAGGAATATTTTGTGTCAGCTCATTTTGCTGATTTCAAATTTTTCTTCATAAAAGGTGTGATTTCAAAGAAGCGAGGAAGAAAAGGTAATTTTGAAACCCAACTCCAAAAATTCAATTTCAAAATAGCATAAACTGAAACATATCAGTATCACCAAAAGAATGATTTTTTTAAACATCAAAAAAAGTTTCAATATTTACAGAATCATCATCGTTTATTTATATATTGTCTGAAGTTACTCATGTAATGCGACTCAGCTTCCCAGGTACTTTCAGTCCTTATGATGCTGCCTTCCCCCCCTCCTTTGTTCTTTGTGACAAAGTCACTGTTCTTTGGGAAAGTGTCAACCAGGTCTAGCTGTGAGCAGCTGAATCATCTGGCCATGAACACCATAAAAAAGAAAACCAAGCCAAAGAATAACATGTCTTTACAGATACAACTCAATTTTTCCTCTATCTTTTTTGTGCGTTGCAAGCCCTGTTGCTGTTCACCAGCTCGGGGGCCTAAATGTCATGCCTGTTGGCTAAAGTGTACTTTATGCTTATTCTCCTTTTATGTACTAGCATTGTGTGCTTGCTTTTTCTTGAGTCTGAGAGTGACTCATAAAAACGCAAATCTTTAGAGATGATTTAGAGGGCGGTGCGAGAGAACAAGTTTGGGCGAGGTGTACTCTGGATGAAAGAGATTGATTAATTCATTACGTGAGTATTGAAAATAAAACACAAAACGGAGGTACCATAACAAGACAGTTAAAAATGCAAACTCACATACTGGAAGGAAGATCAATTCTGTTCCTGTTTTTTCATACTAAGAGCTCTATTTCTCTACAGCTAGCCATGCTCTTCCAAGTGCCTGGTCACCCAGACGCCTGTTTCAACTGCCCCATCCCCTCTGATTCTAAGGCAATTGGCAAAAAGGGGAGCTCTGGGTAGAGCTTGACATCTCTCCTCAATTGCTTTCCTTCCAGAAAAAGGAGATAAAACAAGGTGGGAGCAGAAAGATTGCCATTGCAAGTGGTTGATGGTGCAGCCACCAAGCGTTAGAATCTTCTCTCCTCTCAGAAGGACAGTGGGTCCATCAGCCTCCCACTCCACTGAAGCCAGAGCACAGCTCTGCTTCACACACAGGAGTAGGCTTTCTGTGGGATTCCCACAGCAGCTGCCAGAGTCTGGCTTAGTTAAGGGAGCTGCTCTGTTTCAGTCCCACCACTTGCTTCCTGACATAGTTGGTCCTTTCCACAAAATAATATGAAGAAACATATAGCAACCAGCAAGAGTCTAAAACCAGATAGGCATACCTATGGAGATGGCTTACTGTACACTTAATCTAGCCAGAAATGGTGGCCAAGGAGATTAATAACCTGTCAGCCTTTTTTTATAATACAAGGGGAGATACTTATGTCACTACTGACCGGATTAGGGACCTTTCCCTCTATGAGCCCTCAAATCTCTAGTTCACCCCCATCACCTCTTAACATTGGTCACTTGCAAGGGTGGGTCATTGAGGAGGGAAGAGCCATAACTAAAAGCAATAAATTCCCACTAAGATCCACTAAGACAATTTGGACCTTTTGAGGTGGAACTTTAACCATAAGGCTCCTGGAAGTGATGTGAAATACTGGAATTCAGGCATCTGGAGCGCTGGATGACTGCTTAATGGTGGGCTGGTTCACCACTTCCCATGTTCAGGAAACACTGAAGTTTAACTCAGATTGTTAAAGCTGACAAGTGTAAACAGAAAACCTCAATTAATTCAAAAAACCTTTTATGCCTGCATAGGTTCATGCCATCTGTCATGTGGTTAGCCACTGACCATTTTAGCCCTAGACACACTGGAGATACTTGTCTCTCTCACAGAAGACAGGGAGGGGACAGACAGATTTCCAGAAACAGACTATGCCTGATACTTTTTTAAGGTACTTCGTGTTTCACGTCTCTCCCCCAAAAGTCTTCTAGTGCAGTTTCCCACATAGGAAAGATCAAGAAAGATCAATGTAAAAGTTTACCCAGAAGGAACTTCCAAACAAGAACCGTACATCCAGAGGACAACACAAGCCTCTTGAAGGTGAAGAGTCTCTGTCTATCAACTAAATCAAATATATCTGGGCAATGCCTACTGCCAGGTACCAGAATCACACACTGCAGCCAAATAGCTCTGATTTCTCACTGCTCAAGCCCTAAAAGCACATTTTTGAGAACTGATCTATCTTGTCCTGGAGCTCATAATTATACGTACCTGCTGTGAAAGCTGAATGAGCAGAGCTTTTAGCAAAGAGAATGCAGGAGTGTAGCTCTTCACTGATGGAAAATTGAAATGATGAGGCATTACCCCTGCAAAAATAAATATTATAGCAAGGAAACCTGGATGAAGACTGAAACAAAAACTGCCAGAGAGGTTATTTCAGAAATTACAGAAAGGGCAGGAGTCAGTAATGACATGAAGAGTCTAAAGGGATGAGGGGATTTTTCTCTGAACCTTGCTTGTTTTCTGTAATGATATTTTTCTTTAATGTACAGCAGAACTTTCATATTGGCAATTGCTAACATCTCTGGATGAACCTTGGTGTCTAATACTCTTCAGGCATTCTGTGGCCTTTTCTGTTAGCATATCACATTTAAGAGAGATATAGCATTCACTATACTATCTGTTGAGCAATAAAAAAAAGCTCTCGCTGCTGTAGAACCAAAAATTGCATCAGGGACTTGATTAAAATAATAAACAAAGGCAACCTTTGAAAATGGTTGATCATATAGCAGGACACTTTCTGGCTTCAGCTAACTTGTGTGTTTTATGGAAAGGGCTAAGTTTACGTTGCCTCACAGAAGAAGTCATCATGTTTTCCTTTTGGGCTAAGTTGAAAAATAAAATTTAGAATTTTTTTTCATTTTGAGCAGAAATAAAGAAGTATCAGAAAACTTATTTTGGTGAGATTTTTAGCTTAGTTTTGAAAAAAATGTAGAGAAGAACATGAAAGCTATGCTACGTACCTTTCTTTACCCAGCCGCTATGGCCAAACTGTACCTAGCTACCTCTTTCAGATGAAACATTTCTTTGAAAATCTTTTAGAAGAGTTAGTTCATAAGCTTGAACGCACAAGGTTTCAAAAGGGTATATTTCGTTTTCTTCCCTTAATACTTTCAGGGGAATAAAGGACATCAAGTTCCAAAGAAAAACACCCCCCAAATCCCTAGGAAGGATTAAACCAGCCCCTGCTTGATTAAAAGCAGAGCATACTGTCTCTGACACAGCAGAGAAACATTTCTCTCTTTCTACTTCTCCTGGTCTTTCATAGCTGAAGGACTGTGTGTGCACACATACAAACACGTAGGACCACGTAACACCACGAGGTGTTGAAGGAAAAAGAAAAAACTTACGCTATCACCCTATGCTAGATAGGAAATGGGCTGTATGGATTCACTGCTAACTCTAGGTTCCTTACTGCTGATTTTTCTTTCTCCCCAGACTAAAAGAAACCCCAAATTTCCATTGCTAGTGGAAAGGAATACAACATCCATGTCTACATTCAACCTGTTGGAAATGTTTTCCTCAACAAGAGAGTATTTGCATAACACTGTTTTCCTTGTCAGGTTCACAACAGCTGTGGGACTTATTAGACTGACTTTGTATTGAATATTCAGCAGTAACTCGCTAGTCATCTGAAACGCCTCATAGGAGTCAAAATGTACGAGAGCTAAGACATGATTTAAAATAATCTCTGTCCAGATTTTGAAAACAAAATGCACTTTGTGCAGAAGAGTAAAAGCTAGTGAGTAGGTGAATTGCCAAAAAGCCTGCACTGGCTTATTGTTCGTGTACATGGAATTTTTGTGGTTTAAAATAGAGGCTGTTGAGGGCTTGCAAAGGCTGATGCACTTCTCAAAACGGTTTTATAAACCGTCCCCTTTTTGACCGAGCCACTGTGGACAGCTGCATGACCCGTTTGCGGTTGCTTAAACCTCTTCCCTTCTATAGAGAAATGAGATACTCCAACCTTAAAAACGAAGGCGAATGTTTACAAAGACAACTACAAGAGAAAAGGGCTCTGTGTACTTTTGCTGTTACTCTGCATTGTCAGATGCAGCTGGAACGAACAACTTGGCTACACGTAGACATGGCAGGACAGAGACAACGCAATACAACACTAACTTTCTATAGAGCAAAAGATCATAACTATGATTTGGAGGAACACAGCTTTTATATTTCAGGTACAAAAGGAACCTTTGACCTGGTGAAAGCCCCGGGCCCTGAAGAGAGTTTACCAGAGGGTGGAAAAGGCCTATCAGACCTAGACATGCTCCAGTGAAATCAGGCCAGGTGTATCCCCCTTATTATAGGCAAGGCCTACAGCAAGGTCCTCAAGAAAGAAGACACCTAGAGTAAGGAAAAGGAGCTGACTGACAAGCAGGAGACTTCCCCAAAAAGGCTGGACAGGACTCAGAAGCAAAGGGTTGAGAGAGCACCTGAGGGGAGTTTTAGAGACAGCAATGCTCTGCTGAGAGCGGTGCTCTGGGCAGCACTGGGAGGAACAAGGAGCAAGGAAGGGATGAGAGATTTACACTGTTCTCTGAGAAGGAAAATAATTCCAGCTGTCTGAGGATCTGACTAAATAGTTTAATAACTTCAAAGACCTTTCCAAAGCATAGCCTCTGCCCACCCGCCTTGCTCCCTGTGAGGTAAGGCGATGAGACCAACTCCTCTTTCCACAGCTGTTTGCACTCCCCTTGACCTGAGGGCTGTCTCTCTCCATAGCTCTGTCTGTAAGCCACTGCACTGGAATGGGATCAAGCACACACATCTGTGTCCAAATTACATGTTTTATCAGCCACAATGTCTATCCAGATGGCAGACAGTCATCTACTGCCAGTAAAGCACTTCTCCTTCCCCTCACACCACAGCAAATGCTGACAAGTCATCTCAGCAGCCTTTTAAAAGTAAAGGAGAACAAGGATATACAGAAGTTTTGGGTTTGTTTTTTTTTTTGGGGGGGTGGTGTTGGTTTGTAGGGTTTTTTTGTTTGTGTTCTTTGGGGTTTTTGTTTTGGTTTTTTTTTTTTTAACAACAAGCCATCCAGGGAAAAAAAAATATAAAAATATTAAAGTCTGCAGTGCTGCTATAGCACAGAGAGACACTTGGTTTAAAAATCACACTATTTGCAAGTACTTTCATTTCTGACAAATGGCAAAAGCAGCTATGGCTGCTTGCAAGGCCAGCCCACTCTTCCTTACCTGCTGTGAGCTAAAGTGTTTGCACACTTTGCTCTTGCCTCCTCGTGACTTCTTCTAGCCTGGTACTGAAGTTGTTAGGGAGTTTACAAACATCCCTTCCCTTCTTCTCCCCCTTAGCACAGGAATTTCCTTTGCTCCTAGTGAAGAATTTTCCCAAGCCTTTCCTTGACTCTGACTTCCAGCTCCCATAACCGTCTCATTTTGAAGCTGGTGAAGCAGTTCCTTGCAGAAGTTTGGAACTCATATCAACAAGACACAAACAAGAAGCAATGCTGGACAATTTTCACAGATGTATACCACTGTGGCGCACTGTTTTTCTGATCTGGCACAGCAGCTACAGTAGTAGCTATGAGCTTTTAGAGGTTCAACATAAGATTCTTGACATTACGTTGAACTACAGGGACAAGGTCATTGGCTCAGGTAGATGAAATAAGATGTAATTTCTTTTTTTTTTTTTTTTCCCTCCTGTGAAGCCACAGAGTACAAAATCCCTTTCCTCCTGTCTAATTTAAAAGTTTTATGACATTCACATATACAATTCCATGTAGGAGGACACAAATATCACCAGATTTTCAAGTGTGTGAATGCCTACACTACACTACCTCCTCTGGGATTTTCTGATATTGAGAGATTAACTGAAAATATGACTATCCGGCTTTTGCTTCTCCATGAATCCTAGGGCTAACAATGGGAAAAAGACCATGGGTAGCAAAGGGGGATCTGCAGAGCCAGTAGCAGGTGTGTTGGCACACACACCTCCAAACGGAGCAGAGGAGTCACACCTCTGAACAATTCAAAGATCTGAATATGAAGGTTTCATTCATGAACCCTTTGAGTTTTACTGTTAGTAAACAGCAAATCATGCTAGATGGCCTTACATCTAACAGCTTGACCGAGATTAGATTCTCCAGGATAGCATTTTCTGTTTAATACAAGGAGAAAACATGCAGACTTTCCGCAACAGCCAGAAAAACAATAAAAATATGATAATGTGTGTCGATCGACAATGCTCAGGAGTAATAAGTGTGATTTAAATACAGAAGTGGAATCTGAAAAATAAAAAAAATAAATATTACAGCAGCAGATACTTTTTTTTATTCCTTTCAGTTTTTGTAAAACTAAAGATCATTGCATTTCTTATTGGAGTTTATTGAAAACAATAAATCTTATTTTGCAATTGAATTAATGAACCTGACACTCCCACACTGAAAACATTTTCTCAGTATGATAGCAATAGATAATCCAGAAGTCTCACCAAAAACAAATATCAAGTTTGTTGACGTTTGCCTGTCTAGTACAATGTTTTCATTTCAATCTGGAGAAAACAAAAATTAGGAGATGGGAAAACTCTCAAGAAGATTGTTTTGTTTTGTTTTTTTACTTCTGCTGTTGTTTTATGTCTGTGGCAGTATTTCAGGTTGCAGGTGCAACAGTTGCAAAGGGAGTAAGTGCCCAGAAGCTCAGCTCTCGATGTAAGCAATCTTTGAGCTCCAGAGAGTGATGGGAGCAGTGTTGGAAACATCAGAGCCACAAAGACTATCCCAAAAGGTCTCATTATAACTGCTAGATGGCCCAGAAAGCAGAAGAACGTGCTGTGGTTAAGACACAGAAGCAGGACTATGGTCAATTCACGCCTTCCAGGCTGCAACAGCACACACGTGTCTGAGCAGCTTTAAATATTCATCCATAGTATGTGCTTGTGAAACAGGAGCTCTCTCTTTCCCCACCCTGCCCTAAATGGTTGGACAGCAGGCATTCTTGCTCTGGTTTTTTTTTGGAAACTGGGCACAATGGGATGCAGCTGGAAAGCCACCCCTCCTCACCCAGCCCAGCTTCTGCATGAGGTTTCCCTGGACTCCTCCACTCCACTGTCTTTGTTTGCCCTCTGGAAGCTTTCTAGGTGTTTTCTGACTTTCACGTTTAATTCAGGAGTCTATTTTAATAATTGTTCTTTTCTGGACAGGAGCCTTGAAACAGCAAGTCCAATAGTTTTTAGTTCAGTATAGGCTCTCTTGATACATTTATGAATGTCTTAATATTAGAGGATGCTTGAATTAACAGAAATTGCTGGAGAATATTCAGATTTTCAGTCTTCTCCAGTAGGACAAACTTTAAGGTTTGACAAATGGGATAGAGTTTACTTACAGAGAGAGGTATATTTGAAAACAATAGTTTCCATACACCTTTCTGAGGAAAAAGTAAGGTCTGGAGAGACTTAACCAATAATTGGAGAAAGAAGAAAAAAAATCCCATGACAGCTGTTTAGGTCAGAGAGGTACAGAAGTTCTTCATCTCTGCTCCCACACATCTCTTACCCAGACCCTAAACTGCCTTCATTTCTGTACCCACTACAGAGTTTGCCTTGCAGGCTCTAGTAACACTCCCCATGCACAGAAATACTCAAAGCACCAGCAGAAAAGGTTGCTTACAATGAGTTTCCATAAGTGCCTGCTTAATTCACAAAAAAAAGAAAAAAAAAGGCAACGTATATATAACATACCAATGCAATCTGAAAGTGACTGATATATATAGATCAGTTTCAATGACTGTCCCCAACTTCAACTGGCTCCTGGCAGGCATGAGCCACCGCTGACAGTAGCAAATCAGCATTACACCATCCCACACTTCCTAGTTTTAAACCACGAGAGCCATTAAAAGCATTCAGACTCTTTTTTAAGCATCCATTTGTGGTCAGGCTGTGACCTCCTTATTTATTCCTATGAAGAATAAATCTCCCCGGCATATTCCTTTGAGATTCTCAAAGAAACTAAGTAATCACTGATGACATTTACAATGCAGAACCTACAGATTTAGTTACCAGATTTTACCTGAGCTCAGAGCACTTTACCTCTCCTGGTAACCTCTGTAAGACACGTTCTACTTTGGCCCATGACTTTTTAATCTTAAAAATTACACTCAACTTTTATTTTCTGCAGAAAACATTTTTAATTACTCGGGTTCAGGTTTCTGCTTAATTAGCTCTAAAGGTCTATCTGGGGGAGAAAGGGAAGAAGCATATTTATTTCCTG
Organism: Burhinus oedicnemus; assembly: GCA_008921705.1. NCBI lineage: Eukaryota > Metazoa > Chordata > Aves > Charadriiformes > Burhinidae > Burhinus > Burhinus oedicnemus. The sequence continues at coordinate 1,458,840 of VFFE01007601.1, forward strand.
ATTAAATTTTCCAACGATCAGAACTCTTCAGGTCTTAACTTTATGGCTCTTAGAGCAGTTCAGTCTTTTAAAAATAACCTAAATAATCAAAATAAACACTCTAAGAACATGAAAATCCAGGCTTTTACACCTTTCAAAATAAATCATATTACTCTGTACATAAAGACAGACAGATAACATTCCCATAAACAATAGAGACAAAAAACCTACAAAATTTAATGAAGCATTTCAAATGCTTGGTTAGAAGGCATGGTTAGAAAACTAATTTTCAGACTAGCAGGCCACAAGCAGTAAACAAATTCCCAATACAAAAATGTTTCAAATAGAAATTGCATAAAATGAATGATGCTTATTCATGGCCACAGCAGGCCAAGAAAAAAAATTAATTTAGAAAGTTGTTTTTTTTTTTCCCCCCAACTCAGCCCAAGAACATCTGATTTCTAAATCAATAGCTGTCTCTAGCCAAACTGAAGTGCTTGTACAACTTCAGACAGGTAATTACTTACAGGGATCGGATGAGGAACAAGCACATCAAAGGATACCGCTACGACAATCTCTCTTCTTTTATATTTTATTGTAGCCTTTTGGTTGTTTCAGAGATCAGTACTAAAAACTGATTTTGTCCCCTAGTAGGTACAATATAAAGAACTAACATACTAGGCACACATCTTTGATGCCATTTAGTGTCACGGCTGAGGGGCAAAGTTTACAGGGAAGAAGCAGTTTTAAAGATATTTAGATTATTTTTTTAAAATTTTTTTTTTTTAGATTGATCACTGAAAATTGAACTAAGGTCCCTAGAAAGGGAATAATGCAGATGCCATCACAAGATGTAAAAACCATGTAATTTCAAGAAGAAATACATTTGTAAGACCATTCAACATGTGTATAGAAAAGGTAATACTGTTGCATTTCATTAAAATATATAACATGAACAGTAACCAAACACCATTTACATCTCCATTGAAGGAAGACCCATAGTATACATTCAGAATAACCAACAGCTGATACAACCTCTTGACATTTTTTCATGAAAACGTTATTATTAGAGTGTTTGAAGGATTGACTTTAAGTTGTCCTCTTAAGTTTTTATGGTTTTTATTAAAAACTTAGAATTTTCAGGTTTTGAAAACATCTTAAAATCCTAAAAGATTTACTTTGCTTCTTTTTATTAAAAGTAGCATTTTCTCTACAGATATATCTATGTATACACATGTGTGTATTGCTAAATCTATTGGAATTTTCTGTGGGGCAAACCTGTTCTATATAGATCTAATTGAGAAACCTTCTGTCTCCAAAGTCCATTTTTGACAGCAATAATAAGTAAAAATCATTTAGTTTGCCAGTTAAAATAGCTTTCTAAAAGTCACCCTCCAGGATACTTCCTGCAATAAGAGTGAGACAGTATATGAAATATCATATAAGTCCTAAAAGGTCTAAGCTTGTATAAGATCTGCAAGTCTTCCTCCAGTTTTCTTTGTATAGCTAGAAGCTCTTGGCAAGTCTTTCTTCATAGAGAAGCAAGCTCAGATATACGACCCTCCTGAGATCGCGGTACTTTTTATTAGAAGAGGATGTATTTTAATGAACTGGATACATTTAGTTGCCTCTAGTGTTTTCTCTGGTATTCACCAGTCTCCCAGGTGATGAGTCAAAATTTGCATTTTAGCAGAAGCTGAATACTCTCTTGGAAAGCCATCACACGCTCAGAAGTTTGTAAGTAGATTTTTGTCTGGTATTTATTTTATTTAAATTTATTACCACCTTTACAGTCTCCTGTTTAAGGGATACACAATGCTCCTGTTAATTGACCTAAATTAACATCTATATTTTTGCACTCAGTTGCAAAATTACTATACTAGAACATAAATGTGATGATCAGCTTTGCAGGGCAATTGCTCCATCTGTTTTGCACTGATCTGATAGCACGGAACACATAGAAAGTTCCTGATCACCTGGAAACTGTGCCAGTGGAATGTAAGAAAGGGTCTTGCAGAGTCAAATCCACAGAGGGCTGCAGCAGTGTACAGCTAATAGTACCTGTATGGCTGCTGTAAGGCAGTAATTAGGTGTACCACCCTGACAACCAAGACAACGCTGCAGATCCCTTCATCAGTGAAGGCAATGGAAGAGCGCAGAGGACGGTGGCACTGTATAACCATACATACAGTCGGTCCCTAATGTTAATTTGCTAGATAAGATTAAACATTTCTCACATTTGATGTTAAGCATTTTGGGTTTTGGTTTTTTTTTTTGTTTTTTTTTTTTTTTTTTTTTTTTTTTTTTTTTTTTTTTTTTTTTTTTTTTTTTTTTTTTTTCCAATTTATTGTT
>VFFE01007601.1:1461190-1493513 GCA_008921705.1 Burhinus oedicnemus
TAAATGTGATGATCAGCTTTGCAGGGCAATTGCTCCATCTGTTTTGCACTGATCTGATAGCACGGAACACATAGAAAGTTCCTGATCACCTGGAAACTGTGCCAGTGGAATGTAAGAAAGGGTCTTGCAGAGTCAAATCCACAGAGGGCTGCAGCAGTGTACAGCTAATAGTACCTGTATGGCTGCTGTAAGGCAGTAATTAGGTGTACCACCCTGACAACCAAGACAACGCTGCAGATCCCTTCATCAGTGAAGGCAATGGAAGAGCGCAGAGGACGGTGGCACTGTATAACCATACATGCAGTCGGTCTCTAATGTTAATTTGCTAGATAAGATTAAACATTTCTCACATTTGATGTTAAGCATTTTGGTTTGTTTTTTTTTTTTCCTCATTTCTTTTTACCCAATCCAGGTGATTCTGACAACAGGGATAGAGCACGCAGCTGTGCTTGCAAGCATGAGAAGACTTCTCTGGTTCCAGGCATAATCCTCTTTGCCCAGCTCAGCTGCAGCTAAGAGTAGGCACCTGCCCAGAGCTAAAATTATTCCAATGGTTGAAAGGGCAGCCAGCCAAACCCAGAGATGTGAAGAGCACTCACTGTGTCTTCCTATTGAACAAATCCTTTCCACTGACAAAATGCTTCATGCAAATTTTCTAGTAATTAATCAACATAAAATTCAAGGAAGGGCTTTGGGACACAGCACAGCAAGTTCTCATGTGATACATCCCTTTGCTGTATTCTCAAGCCATTTACAATTTTATTGCTTATTTTCTCTATGGAGTATATAACAGAACTCTGCCTTAAAACTAACACAATAGAAATTTGATGGTCCTGACTGAGCATGAGAAAACTGCTGGGAGGGTAAAACTACGGCTGGCGCAAGGTGCTAAGTTGTTCAAGAAAGCAGAAAGGTCTTAACCAGTACTGACTCAATACCTCTGAGAAAAGGAAGCATCCAGGAAGCCCCAGAGTGTGGAGTAACCAAAACATCTGCTTGTCTTCGTAACCCCTTGTGCTATTCATGATCTTTTATTCCTTACATAGATCCCCTTTCTCCATCCCAGTCATCTTCAAACCTTCCGTAACTGCGTTTTTCTACATACAGTGTATTCCATCTTAAGCTGTTCTCCCTTAGATCTCCATCTAGGAAACACATCCACAAGCACAGACTTCCTTTTCCACACCAAACCTCTTTTGACTTGGACAATAAGTAATTTTACACTGCTACTTTATCCCTAGTGACCCGGAGAGCAGTACCCTGTGGCCTGCTGCAACCCAATACCAAGTGACACTTGTCAGGGTAAAAAGTTTTACAGCAAGATTTGTCTTCAAGAGAAGAAGTTTCTGATAGAAACAAACAAACAAACAGAACAAACTCCACGTGTTGCCTTCCCACTCAGACCAGGGACAGTTTTCAGTTTCCAGAACAAAGGGAGACAAACTGTATCACCAGATACAAACCTGGGAGAGTAAAATACCTTCAGCAGTTTCACTGGGCCATTATATCCTTCTCCACTTCTGAACTACCACATGATTTTGCTGTACTATTAGAGGAGCTGTCATCTGCTGCTGTCAGAAGTGCTTATACTTCAGTATATATAAATGTACATTTAAACAGTGAGGCCATGCATTAATAAGTGATTTGCTTAACCCTATGAGCTTATAAAATGACATGTTTCAAAACAGTTGAATAAAAGGACCCAAAAGCAGCCTGGTATGAAAAAGCTTTCGCAGTTTGAGTATATTGGGGGGGTGGGGGGAAGAGGTTTTCAAATTCCAACGATTTAGAGAGCTAGGTATTGAGGACGTATCCAAAAAAGTACTTAGACAGTATATATGTTAGCAGGTCAAGGTGGACCACTACGGTGAAGAACCGGTAACAAGGTCCCAGCATCTCTATTATAGGCATTTGAGGGCTAAGTTGTAAGTCTGGACTAGTTCTAGTCTGGTCATGAAGACTAGACACCCAGTTCACTTCCATAAGCCGTGCCCCCAGATTATACCTATTTATTTAACTTCATCAAAAAGGGAGGTCAGTCACAGCCTTCAAGCAGCTCTAGGATGTGAATGATATGTGGGGACAGTCCCCCAATTCACTTCAGAAACGTTCTCCTGATCCAAAGCAAAAGGCTAATGTAGAAATACCTCTAGGCACCTTGCTTTACACAATAGTGAGAGAAGACAATAGCTAATATAGAATTATTTTTTTTAAAAAAGCCACACCAACACAAGGGCTCTCAGAGCTCCCACAGCTGAAAACCCTTTCAAGAGGTATATTAAGCCACCAGGAAACACAGAAGTATATTACAAATGTAGTGAAGCAATGAGCTTATTTCCATGGGCTCCGATATATTATATTCATTACGTGTTTGCCTGGTTGATGCGCTAAAAACTAACAAGGCTTTGATGAAGAGCTGACACAAACTTATCAGAAGTCAGCTGCTTTCTGCAGGATTTTGGTGCCACAGCAGTAAGTGGAAGCTTGGACTTACTGGGATAACAAGAAGCAGATATCAGTGTCACAGCCTTCAGCAAGCCCTTTTCAGGGGCAGGATGAGGGAGCAAGGGAGTAGGAAATGGAGAAAGAGATAAAAACACTCTCCAAGATGGCTAACCTGTAAGTGCCCTAGCTGAACCACAGGGGACGTCACAGCCCCGCAGGAAGGACATCGGGGCACTGGGGATGGAACAATTTCTTGCATCTCCTGCTGGAGTCACCAAGGGGGAGAAACTGCCTGGTCTGGTAACAGATCAGCCATGGCAATAACCATACCAGGCTTTAGATGCTCTTACTGCTTTCTAGAAGCAGGGAGGTTTTCCCTGCTTCTTCACCAGTGCAGCCAGCTGCAGCTCACTGGTAGCATCTGACTGATCTTTTAACATAAACAGAGTAAGAAACCTTCCCAAAGAAAATTATTACCTGTCCAGCAATCAATTTCAAGTTTAACCCAAACAGCTATTTAAATCTATTCTCCCTGACTTGGGAGAGGTCAGCAAACAAACCTCCCCCTTGCCCTTCCAGGCCCCTCGGCTGCGTGAGGCGATGGCAGGGGAAACAAGACCCTTCTCCCTTCTCATCCTGGCTGCCCATTAAAACAAAGCCTGCAAGGACAACTACGAGCATCCTGCCACATGACCTGGAGACAAGGCTCAGCCTTCAATTATTGCAGGGATGGATGGTTTTTTTTTTTTAGGACTGCCATCACTCTCTGGTGCCTTCAGTGTGAAGGCAACTGAGCAGGTAGTGCTCACAGTCCCCGTGCTGCTTGTCACTGCACAAACACATACATCCCTCGTTGATCAGGAAGGACAGGCTGCCACCCGACTCGTGCTCCACCATACCACCACATGCCAGAGGGACCTTGTCCTCACTGCCAGTATGGTCCCACAGGGCGCTCTCAGCACCGCACGGCCGGGAGCCTGATCCCTTCCCCTCGCCCCAAGATCCAGCCCTGCCCGCCTGCTTCCAGCACTCGCATCTCTGCTTCTCTGTAGCATCAGCTATGCTTGCCCTTCTATCCACTTTCATCTTTTTCTTCTAGAAGAATGCACTTGTTCTCATCACAAATCTGTTTCACGCAAGGAAAATGAACACCATTTGTAACCAGGACAGAGTATGCACAGGCTAAACCTCAGAGTGGGACAAGCATACAGCAAGATGCAACTCTCATACAGCTGTGGTTTGCATACACAAGTGCAGAGGCATTGGCTCACCTTAAAAATGAACCCAACCCACAATTAACGGCTGATCTAATAAAAGGGGGGAAAAAAAAAAAAGTCTCACTTGTCCAAAGCAGAGCTTCACTTACTGAATTATGCTGTTGTGACTATACAAGCACTTTGGCTGTTGTAATGGTTCATTTTTTATTAATGATATGAAAGGGGACCTGTTCTGAAGGCTCTGAAATCCTTCATTCTTCTGCTGAAATCTCTCATGCATTATTTACATCTAAGAATTCTCCCTTGAACCAAGACACATACACATCATTTCCCTTTTTCTTTAATTCAAAACTTCCTTAACTACAGCTGCAAGACAAAATATAAATACAACATTAAAAAAGTACAATTTTGAGTGAAATATTGAATAACTGACAGTAGAATAACTGACAATTTCTAATTTATGAAAGATGCTCTCTTCCTCTTACGCTGTTTTTTGAATTAGATGTTTCACTTCCAAATCCACTTAAGATACAAAGTCTACTGAACTGAGACGTTATAATCATATTTGCTGATTGCTTTAGCAATTGTCTCCTGCAATCTTCTAAACCAGTCATTAGACTCCCACTGACTGTGTCCAGGATAAAAAAAGATAATGTGAACATTCAACAATTATTATTTTCTCGGTCCAGCTATACACAGATCCCACATTCACACATATTTAGGTCTGAACACACCGTAGGCTGTTATTGTTGTGCAAGGCAAAAAGATGATGACCTGAAGGAGCTAAGGCTGGTCTTTTTAGCTCTTTACATCACCATGAGCCAGAGATCCCAAAAACTGTGCATCCATGGGAGGAAAACAGGAACTATACCCTCCAGGAGCTGCAGGTTTAACTGCTGTTCTCACCTCCCAGTTCCTTCTCAAACCCTGCAGAACAGCACAGCATTGGCAGCTGTGTTGCAGAAGGGCTACCAGGTCCTCAGGGATGTACCTCCTCTGGGAAAACAACAGGCCAAAATTCACCTCCTCTCTCTATTAGGAAAATCAGGTTGATAAAGATTGCTTCTGGTTGATAAGGGTACCACCTTGCAACTGCATGCAGCAAGCATAAGGGCTAAGCTAGGCATAATTTAGTTTACATCCAGAGCTGTAGTGTTAGCAGGTTTGGATGCTGGGGGTTTTTTTGTGGGTTTATGGTTGGTTGGTTTTTGTTCGGGGGGGGTGGGGGTGGTGGTGGTGGTGGCTGTGTTTTTCTTTGGTTGGTTTGGGGTTTGTTTTGGTTTTGTTTTTTTTTCTTTTATTAAAGGGAGTTAGTACATATACAGCTCTGCAAAGAAATTCCAGGATTTGCTGCAAGACAGCAACAAAATAGACCAACATTCCACTGGGTGGATAGGTTAATAAACCAATAAACTAGACAACTAGATTAGACAGAAAACCTGGTTTGGAAGGGTGAGGAATATCCTTTGAGATTTCTTGCCATCTTATCTCAATTTTGCAGTCTTCCTTAGTTAAAGCTGGCAAATACCGGTAACTCCCAGAGCCTTGTTTTCTCCCTTCCTACATGACCCCTATTACCTAGTTTAATAGGACGGTGTTCTAGCTGTTTTTAAGTTGTGATAGAAAGCAACTTCTTAGGTCTCTTTAGATTGTAGCATATATTAACATGATGGTTAAATCTTAATTAGATCTTATTCTGGTTGATTTACTAGCTTGTTAACATCTGACCTTCTTTCCCCACCTGCCTCTGGGAGCTTGAAGACAGCTTTTATATATTACAACTACAGCCTAGTCAAAGTTATGCCTTACCATATTTAATGATCCCCCCACCCCACCCCCAGCAGTACAACACAACCCAAAATGGAGCTGGACTAACACAGGCAACATTGGCCACCTTTGCCACAAGAAGAGCGACTGTCCAGGGCTTCACACCCCTCTCCCTGGTCGAAATACAGCACCCCTAGGCTGCCTCTAAAGCCATATGACACAGAAAGTAGAGATCTGGAAGCACAAGGAAAATTGTGCTGGTAGTAAGGACTACTAATAACAAGGAGCACTGAACATTGAAATAAACTATTGAGAGAGAAGGAATTAAATATCCATCAGAGATGACTTTTAACAATAAATAATGCAAACAGTGGCTAGGAAGGTGCATACAATTGCTGCTGATGGTGACAGACTGACAACCACTCGATATTCCTCCCAGACAGTTCCCCCCCACACACACCTCACTCTAGACAGAAAAACAAACCTCCTCTGCAGTTCCTCTCTCTTGCTTTCTGGGAGGACATATAGAATCACAGAATAGTAGGGGCCAGAAGGGACCTCTAGAGATCATCTAGTCCAACCCCTCTGCCAGAGCAGGTTCACCTAGAGCAGGTTGGACAAGATCACATCCAGGGGGTTTTGAATATCTCCAGAGAAGGAGGCTCCACTCCTCTCTGGTCAGCCTGTTTCAGTGCTGTGTCACCCTCAAAGTAAAGAATTGTTTCCTCCTGTTCAGATGGAGTTTCCTGTGTTCCGTTGCCCCTTGTCCTGTCACTGGGCACCACTGAAAAGAGACTGGCCCCATCCGCTTTACACCTACCCTTTAGGTATTTATAAGCATTGATGAGATCCCCTCTCAATATTCTCTTCTCCAGGCTAAACAGGCCCAGGTCTCTCAGCCTTTCCTCATAAGAGAGATGCTCCAGTCCCCCTATCATCTTCGTAGCTCTCTGCTGGATTCTCTCCAGCAGTTCCTTGTATTTCTTGAACTGGGGAGCCCAGAACTGGACACAGTACTCCAGATGTGGCCTTACGAGGGCAGAGCAGAGGAGGAGGATAACCCCCCTCGACCTGCTGGCCACGGTCTTTTTAATGTACCCCAGCAGACCATCAGCCTTCTTGGCCACAAGGTCACATCACTGGCTCACAGTTAACTTGTTGTCTACCAGGACTCCCTAGCCCCTCTCTGCAGAGCTGCTTTCCAGCAGGTCAGCCCCTAACCTGTACTGGTGCATGGGGTTGTTCCTCCCCAGGTGCAGGACCCTACACTTGCCCTTGTTGAACTTCATCAGGTTCCTCTCTGCCCAACTCTCCAGCCTGCCCAGGTCACGCTGAATGGCAGCACAGCCTTCCGGTGTGTCAGCCACCTCTCCCAGTTTTGTGTTATCTACAAACATGCCGAGGGTACACTCTGTCCCCTCATCCAGGTCATTGATGAGTATGTTGAACAGGACTGGACCCAGTACTGACCCCTGGGGAACACTGCTAGTTACAGGCCTCCAACTGGACTCTGTGATGCTGATCACAACCCTCTGAGCTCTGCTATTCCACCAGTTCTCAATCCACAACTCAATCTCAATACCCAAGAGTCATTTCTACAGCCACACAGCATAGCAGGGGACAGGACAGGAGAGCCTTTCTCAGCAGATAAAGCCACCTTGGATTGCAGATCCCAGGATCCAGGGCACTCCTATGGCTCCACTAGCAAGACTCCAAACAGACCAGTTTTTCTCCTTGTTGTCCTCTCAAGAGCCTGACCTAATGCACCTCCAGCAGTCTGGCTTACACCCACTCTTGGTCAGAGTTTAGCAGGCACTATGGGCTGTGACAGTAATTTACTAGAAGGGCAGAAGAAAATAATAAACCAGTCTCAAAACATACCAAAAAAAAAAAAAAAATATTGTGTCTTCATTGCTCATCAGTGAAATAGCTTCTCTGTCAGGGCAAGAGGCAATTGCTCTTCTACGTGCCAGAGTCAGCATCAGCAGCCATCTGTATATTTGTTTAGCATCAACTAGTCTTGGCAATTAACACTTTGCACTGCTGTTTAGTTACAGAGAAATAAGTGACTGTCGTTTCACTCCCAGCACTAGGCACTAACAGTGGGCAAAATTCAGCTTGCAGCATGGTCTGGGATGTTCCTGGCATTGAGACCACTGTGGGTTTTTTCCCCCCATGGTTTAGCTTTGCCACATAATTGTCAGATACCACGCAGATTGCTTGGTACCCTATGGAATAACCTAGGCAACAGAGCAGGAGGGCCCCTGATTGCCTTCTTTTTTTTTTTAATAAATAAAAGAAAAAAAAAATTACCACAGTGTGACCATCCCCATTTATGCAGTGGGGTGTGGAGGAAGAGAAGAGAATGTCCCACTCCTGAGAATAGCTTTTAAGTGTATACATGCATTCATTAGCTTTGTTTACCCAGGAAAATGGCCACGTAAGTTAGAGGTAGTGTACTTGGATGGTTAATACAAATATATTCTTTGGTTCAAAGGCTCAGTGAAAAGAAGGGGGAAAAATAATGGTTCACACTGAGAGGTTATTTACTTTTCCAGAAAAATAGAAAACCTGGCAAGAAGAGGTTGTTTTCATTTTTCTATTTACTACTTATTTGTAGGCTTTTACTTTTCTTAAGCACAGGCCAACTTTGACCGAAACTGTGCCTGTCTAAAACAAGTCAATTTTATAAACATCAAAAAATGTTGTCCTTACAAACAGAGCTTGATTTTAAGAAATAAGGAAATCAAACGTGCTAGTGTTTTCTCTATTTTTCAGACACCAACTTAAAGGAAGTCATTTCCAGTTAAACTTTCAGCTTGCTGGAAACCAGGTGACAATGGAGCCCTTGGCAAGGACAACAGGTGATGCTCAGAAGTCAGGAGATTGAGCAGAGATGTTGCTACCTCTGTTGATGTCACTGGAAGAGGAGGCTTCTGCAGCTGCCAGTAACCCCTCTCTGCCCAGCACACCCCACTGCTAACTCTACCGGGCCAACTGTGAGCCACCACCCCAAAGAGCTATGACACCGCTGGCTGCATCGTGGGATTCCCCTTCCCACACGCCAACATCCATCCTGCATGCTGGCAGCACAGGCCACCTGCAGTCACACCTGCTGGCTTTTTCAGACCTCCTGCCACACGCATTTAGGTTAGTCTTGCACAGCGAGTTAGCTACAAACCTAAAATAAGGGCCCCGGAACCTGCTCAGCTTTACTTCTCTTTGGTTGCCTGCAGTTTGAAAGCATAAATTTCGTTCCTCTAGAAACAGATCATGATCTATGCCTAGTCTGAGCAGAGGCTGTTCAAGCAGTCCATTACAACTCTGCCAGCACGCATTGGTCCTCTCTTGTGGTCCATGCACCACTTCCAAGACAAGAAAAGAACAATTGTGTAAATAACAATTTACATTCAGCTGTCAACTAGAAGGCAAATACATACCCCTTAGTGACAAAATGTTGCCTTTCACCAAGACCTCACCTACAGCTCTCTGTCATTCTTTATACACAGCTGGTGATAATAAGCATACTGCAAACAGCTAAAAAACATGATATTGGGTCTGCAGTCAGAGCACATGCTGAGCGTTCAGTTCAAGGAAGAGCAAAAATTCGAAGGAATAGGATATGAGGGGGTTTATTACAGTATTAACTCTCCAGGAAAAGACATCTAGTCACCACAGGTCAGGTTTTTCTATTAAAATATCATCCTAATGCATCTCCAGGATCCTGAAGTATATGAAATTAGAAAATTTAATTCTACAGTATTCAAATGTAGTAATTAGAAATGATTACTGGAGCAGAGTAAATATCAAGTCTAGAACACACAGGAACTTAAGCCTTTCTGGCCTCACTAATTACAGACAAAAACCTAAACATTAACAAGAAAAATATTTAAAACTCAAGAACACTGCTGCCTATTAGCAGAAATACTACTACTACAGCTTATAATTGTTGAACATTTCAGTTTAAGTAGTCTGATAAAATGTAACTCTAAGTATTATCCGAGGTTTTTCTTTTTAAACTCAGGGATTTTGTTTAGTAGCTTTCACAATTATTTTTTTTTACTGTACTTTAAATTTTAAATTTGTGAAAGGTCAGTTCCCTGAGCAGGACAGAATTTCAGCTATAATTAAACTTACCAGGGCTCCAGGTACATGTTCAAGTAGGTGAGCTGTGACCTTAACTGAGAAGCTCAAGATCACTGTGTTACAGGATTTTTTGGCAAGGAGAAGCAGAGTAAATTACTTACTTTTAGGGTTTCTTGTTGGCAGCATTACTGGCTGCACAAGAATGCAGAATGGTTTTTGAAGATAGGGCAGTTTTAAGAAAATAAACTCCCCTCTATCTGGTTTCAGTCTCTCCAACAAATCTCACAAAGGTCTGATGATGGCGCTTAGTGTAACCTAAACCTCAGCAAGGTCCTTTCTGAGGATTTTTTAAATGAAGATGCAGAATTTCAACCTTATTTTAAAGCAAGTGAACAACCTGCCGGCACAATGGGTCACTGACTTTTGAAAATCCTTTCTCCCTAAAATAAAGGTGAACATAAAAGAGGACAGAAGGGTTTGCAGGTCCAAGCAGCTTCTAAGAAAAACGCCAGATAAGATTAGACAGGAAGAGATTTGGCAGCTCTACAACTTATAGCCATTAAAATGCAAGATATTATTTAGAAATTTATTCATCACAAGGACATGATTAGGAGGGGAAATCATGACTTCTGCCCTAGTCAAACAGGTTGAGATAAAGAGTTAGATGAAACTTTCCAGTAGAAAAATTTAGTTTTGGCAGAGATTTCCTTTCTTCTCTCTCTCTCCCTGCCTCAAAACAGACAACTTAAACCATTGTACAGGAGAAGTTTCTGAAATACCTCCAAAAATTGGTTGAAATATTTAATTAGAGATGAGCAATAAGGGTTTTTGCCTTCATTCTGTGATGTGGGATGTACAAAAGCACAGTATCTTCTATAATGCACCAGTGGCACTATGATAAGCCTTGTATTATTAAAATGCTTTGGTTTTCAAGTATTTTCAAAGAAACTTTGTTCCATGAAAAAACTTCTCCCTTTTCTGTTATTCTAAAAAAATCTAAGCAGCTCTTATGCTGACTGGATTCCTGATGTCCCACATGCCCAGCACCTACAAATGAGTAAGTACATTTTATATTTACTCTAGCTTGCTAATTAAATAACTCTTTCTTGCATCTGAAGGCACAAAGCCAGCAATAGTCCTTTTCTGTGCTTTGCAGCAGGGAGGCAGCACAATCCACTAAACCTGACCACAATTCAAAGCAATGATCTGCTTAGACCCCAGACCAGACGCTGAAAAACACCTTTTGCTGTATGTTCACACAGCCTACATATACTGTGTTTCCATATTTTGGTTAGCTGGACAGCAACCGAGGACAGGGTTTGGGCTCTGCGCTCCAGATATATCCTCATCCCTGGATGGGCATGGGAATAAGGACAGTATTCACCACTCAACTTTCATTTAAAAAATAAGAAACAATAATCCTTAGCCAGCAGTAGGTAATGGCAGCGAGCTGGTTACACAGAATAGTATTTTTCATGCTGCTTTGCAAAGGAACAGGCAGGAAGGGCATTGGCATTATCATCCTGACATTAGAGGAATGAATGAGGAATAGGGAGCTGAAGAAATTAGTCTAAATTGGAAGTTTCTTGGCACGATCAGGAAGAGCCAGGACATTCTGTTAGTGCTCATTCCATATTCTCAGATTGTTTCACTACCAGTACAATTTATTCAAACTAAAAATAAAAGTACATTTTTACTTCCACTAAAGATGGTTAATCTTGGGTGAACAGTTTCAACATCTCTGGTAATTTCTACATCAAAGAATATATTTAGAATAAGAGCAGACATTTTTCCCATCAAATAGGATGTTCTGATTCAAGTGGGAATTAGTACTCGGAAAACCCTTATGTCATACTGCTCAGGAGGTTCAGAGAACCTTGAACTCTGGGCCACAAAGCTTGAGTTGGGGGGGGGCACAGAAAACAGTAGCACATTGCCCCACATTTTAAACAAGTTAAAGCTTTGAGAAATACTCTACCCACAGGAGGGGGGGGGGGGAGGGGGAAGGGCAAAAAATCTTCTATTTTATCATGTTGATCACTTTTTTTAACTGACCGTACTGTAAAAGGTGTTGTCTACTGACATTTGACAGAAGAGATAACTTTATGAGTAAAGAAAAAAAGCCAGTAAATGGCTTCCCTGTTCCTTTGCAGACAATAATCTTTCTGTCACTCAGCAAGCCATTTTCCATTATCACTACTACAGTAATGTAGAGTCTTTTTTATTCCTCACAAAGAATATTCATCATTTATAGATAACCTCCCCTCAGTTGTTTCTCTTCATCTCTTACTAACACGATTCCCTCCAAATCTCCATTTATCTTGGGATTCATGAAACTTTCATGTCATTCTTTCTTGTCCAGAACAACACCTGTTAACTTCCTGCATCAAAACGACAGAGACTGAGGAAAGTTCCTCCTGAAATGAGTTTCTGCAGTTCTTCAGCTCTGACCTTTTAAACTGTGATGCTCCTTATCCTTGATGTATTCCGTAGTATCAACCACTTTGGTTCAAATATTTGTGTCCTAGGAAAAAGAATATTGAGCTAGAGCACCATTTTCTTCCTATTGTGGAGAATGCTCTCAAAAGACCTCCTGTTCAGGCCACCCTTCTGTTAACGGACCATTTTTTAACTGCAGTCTCCTTTTCCTGCCTTCCCTGAGGGCTCCCTTCCCCCAGATTTCCCTCACTTTTGGGTCAAAATTTAAAAGGTTTTCCTCAAAACACCTTCATATCACAGAAACACTGTTCTTTTCCAGTATAATGCCTTATTCCAAATAAAGCCTTGTGAGTCTGGACTTATTTCTACCCCTGCTACTGACATCATATGGTACTTAAGTGGTGGTAAACTAGAAAAATTTAAATCACTCTACCCCAATATGGAAAGTTAATACATTCCTAATAATAATTCTCTGTACAGAAGTGCAGTAAAAGACTGCCAGTCTGTGCCAGGTGCCATTGGGAACCGAAAGCAGTGCTTCCCTAACTTTGCGTTATGGCATTGAAAAGGTGCTTACCCAGTGGTCATAGCAAAGCTCATTAGACAAGTCATTAGGTGAAACAGTTATGTTGAAGATTTGTCCTTCCTTTGGTGCACTGATCTTGCCAAAGAACTTTTACATTTCAGCTTGTAAAAGCCACATAGACTGTTTCACCCTTCCCAGAGACCCCCTGCATGAGGAAGCTAAATTTCACTATATTTTTTTCAAACAAAGGAGGCTCTCGACCTTTTAGCAGGTGCTTGTAACAAACCAGAGTGTTTTGTCAAGTACTAGACTCCCAGTAGCAGGCAGCATATGCTTAAAGCAGACATAGCATTATACCTCCTGATATACGATCTACACTCCCAGCAAACCTTGTTTGGGAAAATTTGAGAGTGGGAGTTTGCATTGCTACCGTCCTCTGTTTAAGAGCTGTTGACGGATCTTACTTTCATGACCATCTGCCTTTTGAAACAATCTATATTTCTGGCCTTCAAAACACATTCTATGCAGCACATAATTACATTGCTGACGCTGCCATCAAAGTTATTTGCGTTCAGACCTTCAGCATTATTTCCTTTGGCCTTCAAGTTCTTGTCCTGACTGAGAATATAATTCACATATCTCTTTCCTGAACGACAATATTTAATTCCAAGCCCATGCCTGTGCACATACAGTTAGGGGAATATTCTTCCCTGTGTTGATTACTTTCCTTTCACTAACAGAATTATTTTACCACTTTCTTGTTCAGAAAATCAGGATGGTGAAATCCTTCTGCAACAGTTTTAATTTTATCTCCTTTTGTATCAAGTCTCAATTCTCTCTTTTCACTCACCCCTTTCCCATATTGTTACGAACATAGAGCTTCCCCTGTTGCACAAACTGATTTTTTTTTTAAACCATCTTTGACAACATTTCACTTACATCAACATCAGTGATAGCTCAGTTACTACAAAAACTTCTAGCTGAAACTAACCAAAAGCTTTTTTAGGAAGCTAACTATATACCACAGTAGCCAGATCATTTTGCTTCACACATTCATTAGCTCGTCTAAAATTTAAGACCTGTAACTTCTCCATGAAAGAACACTTCAAAATCAACAGACATACATTTTGATAACAAGTAGCAGCTCTTTTCCACTGGTTTGTGTTTTTAAGGCTACAATCAGTAATGCACTAATTTTGCATTTTCTTTCTTTTAGAAATCTTGATCAAGCATCCCTGATATAGGCACTTGCCACTCACCCTCTTTTTAGAACTTTATTGGTTCCCTTTTGGGAAGGGAAGGGTAGGCCTTCTTTTACCTCCCTATTCCAGTAAAAGCAGCCTGTTTTTTCCAGTTCCAGTAAGAACAGCCTGTTCTTTATCCAATTACAAAAACCTGTGTGGAAGAGAAAAAAAAGCAAAAGTAAGGGGAGGACACAGTAAATTCAAAGCAGCTAAGGATGCGTACCATAGAAAAGAAAAGCAACACAGGTTTAAATGACCTCCTCCTACTTTGGTGCTGACTTTTGACAAGCTTTATGTAGAAATCTACTGCTTTCTTTTGGGTTTCTGATGGATTTTCTTAGGCTAGCTCTGGCTGTAATGCTTGACAGCCATTTGCACTGTTCGAGAGAGGGTTGGTGGGCTCCACCCTGTTTCCAGCAAAGAAGAGAGATAAACACATCATTGTGTCCTTGTAGCGCTCATAACAAAGATAAGGAGTTTTAAACAGAATCAACCTCTAACCCCTGGCAGGGTAAGCTTCCAGCTCAGCTCCAGCTGCTAGGCTGCAGCAGGAAGATTGAGCACTGCTACTGTCATAGAGAAAGATCCTAATACCCTTAGACCTGTTATCAGCACATGTCGGCATCCAAATATATTATCACTGGTTACATTTAGTTTCGTTTTCTCTCATCTCGTATGCTTTTCTCCAGTGCTTGGCTGAGCTTATAAAATGATGACCAAGCTATTTGAAAAGCAACAAAAGCTGTTAGCCGAGGTTGACAGGGTGCTGTTGGCATCAGAAGCTGGCATCGACGAGATCTGGGATCTGTTCAAACAGAACCAGGATGGTATACGTGAGGTAGAGAAGGTAACACCTCTTACTAACACAAAAACAATCCCACCACAGTTCCAAAGGATGGTATTGTAATCATATGGGAAAAGAAATACACAAAACTAGGAAGTTGTTCCCTAGGTACAATTCTTACTAGCTATCCACCAGATGCAAATACATTTTTTGGCTAAGCACGTTAATCCGTGAAACAAAGAAAGCTAAAGTTATAGGATCTATTAGCTATAAGGGTAAGACTAAAGTCATTGCTCAGTTGTAATTAACTGGATAACAACTGTGAATGGGATAAATCCAGAATCCGAGGTCTGAGCCTGGTCACTGCTGTCTTCTTACCTGTCTTTTGCATTAAAAGTACTAGTCCTGTTACCCTCCCATAACCTGAATGCACACGTAGCATAAGGGCTTTGAGGTAATCTTCCTCTTAGAGGGTGCTAGTAAGGTCATGGGGGGAGGGTGGGCATATGGAAGAGAAGTTTGTTTGGGATTTATTTTTTGGGGGTGGAAGGAGGTGCTGTTTTTCCCCAACATGGGTAGCTTACGGGTTTTTAGGTGGGAAAAATACAGCTGTCTGACTCCAACAGCAGACACAAGTCTGGATTAAAATTGTTAAACCCACTGAACTGAAGACATCTGTAAACATCATTGTATTTAGATTAACGCAAGTAAATCTAAATTTCCTTTCTCTTCAAAACAAGAAAAATGGACTAACTTGCTCTATGAGCATAGCTATGTGAAAGAGAAAGGCAAGGAAGCGAAAGCAAGTCTTTGGGGTTCGTTGTGCGTTCACACTCCTGGAGCACTCTGTAGCTGACAGAACAGTCACTGAAGTGAGCGGTACAGGCTTCCGGCTCTCTGATCACCGGAGAAAAAGATGAACGCTTAAGAGAAACAAATTATATAAGCAATAAGGGCGCACGTAAAGTGATTTGGGAAAGGGCAGCTTTCTCTCTAGTCATCACTGATGAAAGCTGGCAGTTGGCAGCTAGAAGCTCTAGGCACTGCCTGGCAGATTTCAGAGAGTTGCGCCTTTGAAGAAACTGCAAACCTGTACTGAGTGACAACAATAATCAGTCAGAAGAGAGCATGTGTTATACCTTATCAAATCAGAGCGTGCTAATGGCTCCAGAGAGAGCCTCTAAAATAAAAAATATCCAAAGCATTGAGATAAATAGCTCAAAAAGAATTAATGATAGCCATTTAAATTACTCCTAGCACAGAGTCGTTTGCTATAGACACAGGCTGCAATGAAACATTTAAGACAAAACTAAAAATTCAGGGAAAGATATAGACATGTCAGGCATCTAAGGATCTTCAACAGAATATCTCTCGTCTTGGGGGCAGCAACAGAAGCGCTAGTGACAGGGAACATCCACCAGACTGTGAGGATTTCTGCTTTTTCATCAGAGACCCGCATACATGCACACGTCAATGCGTCCATCAGAAGACAGCACTGAGCTGAGAGCAGCTGAGCTCAGCACCTCTTCTTATTTTGGAGTGCATTCAAGGCAATGAGGTGGGGCCAGCCAAGCAGTATAAATCAAGGGTTTGTATTCATGACGTCAAGTCCAAAGGGCTAATTTCAGAAACTGTTATTTAGTTCTTAACAAAGAACAAATACATAGCCCTTGCAAATTCTCTGGGAAACCAGAAGATGCATTTATGTCAGGGTAAGGAAGAACACTCCTACAGCGACCATACACTTATTGTTTCAATGACTGTTTCTCTTTCAGTTCCCAGATATCTTGGAAATTCAACTTTACATAGAATAGAACCACAGAATAGTTTGGGTTGGAAGGGACCTTTAAAGGTCATCTAGTCCAACCCCCCTGCAATGAGCAGGGACATCTTCAACTAGATCAGGTTGCTCAGAGCCTCATCCAACATGACCTTGAACATTTCCAGGGATGAGGCATCTACCACCTCTCTGGGCAACCTGTGCCAGTGTTTCACCATCCTCATTGTAAAAAATATGTCTTCCTTATATCTAGTCTAAATCTATCTTCCTTTAGTTTAAAAACATTACCCCTTTTCCTATTGCTACGAGCCCTACTAAAAAGTCTTTCCCTCATCTTTCTTATAAGCCCCCTTTAAGTACTGAAAGGCTGCAGTAAGGTCTCCCCACAGCCTTCTCTTCTCCAGGCTGAACAACCCCGGTTCTCTCAGCCTGTCCTCGTAGCAGAGGTACTCCATCCCTCTGATCATCTTGTGGCCGTCCTCTGGACCTGCTCCAAGAGGTCCATGTATTTCCTGTGCTGAGGGCTCCAGAGCTGGATGCAGTAATCTCTCTACTTGGGTTTGGTGGTTTTCTTTAGTCTTTCTGTAAATAATTCATAGAGGTCGAACATGTCTCTAATGTTTTTCTAACCATCTTATGTACTGTATATGTTTCTGCAGTACTCAGAAAAAAAAAGTTCAAATTTGGAATGCAGCATAGGAGAAGAGGAAAGAGTGAATACAGTTTGCAGAGGATTAATGTAGGATACGTCATATGAATAATAGATACCAAAAGGCAAAAACTGGACACCTGAGACTTGCACAACTCTCCTGGAAAGTTCAGCAATTTATTTTCTTCCTTTTCACAACAGTTGTAATAAATGCCTCCTGTTCAAACATACATTAAAATAATTTATTTTTCTTATCTTGAAACTATCTCTTCAAACAGTCGCTTAGTGAAATCACAATCTCAGAAAAATCTGTCTTTCAGTTGGGAACCAAGAAGCAATGGCAATACTTATCGGCACATTTCCAGTTCAGTGGAGATGCAACAGGACCAAAACGTATATCCTCATCGTTGTTTCTTATTCTCTTATAGTCTCAGCAGATTCATTCTATGTAACTATAATTGCCAGAAACAATCTTTCAAAGTAAGTGCTACTATACAAAGGTCTTTGAAGGTAAAAGAGGAAGGATGGAAAGTAGAGGTGTTTAGTGAAAGGAACATTAATTTGAAAATAATCACATTCTCTCCCATACCGATAGGGTGACTTACACGCAAAGAAGGCAGCTCTGTGTAAGCAACACCCTAGATTTCTGTGTGTTTATCAGCCAAGTTAAGCAGCCATGTTCCTAACAAAAAAAAAAAAAAAAAAAAGCGTGTTTATTCATGCTCTAAGAGCAAGCAAACTGTCCTATCTCACGATAGGTCACATTATGCCCTCCGGTTAAGCAGCAAAATATTTCACTGTTCATGATTTCTACTGCTTAAATTCAGAAGCATATGAGGAGAAACAAACACCACCAAGGGCCAGACTAATCCCCTTAAAGAGGAAAATCCACTGAAATCAACAGCTAAGCTAAGCAATTGCCTTCTATACTTCCTGCTGCAGAAAGATATTTGAACCTGCTGTCAACAGGGAGCAGTCCAAGCGGGAGCGTCAGAGATTTATGTTTTTCATCTGTGCACCCAGCACGCACCAGTGAGCACAACAGTGATACAGATGAGAGGTGTTGCCACAAATGCTCTTAGCAGAGCCTGACTACCCTGGGCTGCTGCTCACCACCGTACCCTGTTGCTGCCTCATCCATGGGACTGCTGCTCTGGGTCAGCCCAGCCCAAAGCAGCTCTCGCTTGGTTCACCCCAGTGTTTCCGTTTCAGAGGTGCTGGCACATGGAGCAAGACCAGCAAATGCAAATGGGTGGACACCTTCTCTGATCTGAGCCCTTCTCTAACCTAAGGGGAGACGGTTGGTCAAGGCATCTTGCTCATCGGTGCAAACTCAGCATCTCACCACTTAACTCACTTCCAGAATTCTCTCTCACACCAGAATCACCACATCAGGGCAGCAGCTTTGGGATTACAGATTACATCTGCACAGCTAGACAATTAATTGTTCCCTTCCCCATGAGTTTCTTGCTACAAAATACCAACTCTTTTAGAATACAAGAAAGGTCAGACGACAGCTGACAGTACAGTCTTATCTGTCTTGATTTCTCAGATTGAATTAAAACAAGAGATAAGAGGAGGGGTTTTCAGCCAAGCTTCTTGTTGCTGTTTTTTAATCCTTAACACTAATGTCTAGCTGTGCTGGAAACAGTCGGGACTCCCACAGCTTTTATTGGGTCTAATATTGCAAAAGCTGTGTATTAGTTCTAAGATCAGGAGATACAAGATTATAAAAGTCAACTTTATGGGAGAATAGAACATGAACATTTAGAGGTGTTTCGGAAAGAGCAGCTTTTCAACATGGCATAAACTAACAAGAAAAGTTAAATCAGTTGTAATTTGTTTGTCCACTTTCTATTCTTCTATGACACGAGAGCTTTCCCATCTATACTGTTTACCTTTCTACTACCATACCAATGCTCTGAAAATTTCTTCACATCCAAGTGCAGAAAGAGTAGTCTCCTTGGCCCAGAGGTCCCCAAAAATCTCTGCAGCTTCATAGTCCTCACCTGGGTACAAACTCTCTGCTTCCCAGCTAGTGGCTGATTTCTCTGTGCCTGATGAATGCCTGTGATACACAGCTCACTTCTACAACTACACAGAAGAAATAGATCAAACACACAGGTGGCATCACAAAGATTCAACTTGGTTTTTAATTACTTTTCAATTCTGATGTCCCTGCCACACTTTAAACAATCACAAAAAAAAAAAAAAAAACAAAAAGCGGGGGGATTGAGAGATACGGCACTTCATACAGCTTCTATAAAGCTCCTATTGACTTTCCTGTTCTCTACTCCAGTCTGGATTTTATTGTTGATTTGCAGCCATTTTTCACTTTATCCCCCTTTCACCTCCCAACTTTGCTGAAGGGAGTGACTTCTCTCTTCCTTGCTTCATCTAATCATCCAACCCCACCTTGTCCAAATAGCTTTTCTCTTTCTCCAGCAAGAAAATGCTGCGCTCATCCGGCCTCACCACATATTCCTGCCATTTTAGTGAACAACACTGGTGCAGAGCAATGACAGCTTTACCCTTTGAGCTGGGTTTTCAGTCCCTTTTCTCTCTTAACACTCAACACAAAGATGCGATTAAAGCTACTTGCAAGCAGTATCAGAAAAAGCAGTATTGTCCTCAGTACTCTGTGAGGAAAGTACATCAATTTCTTCCTGTAGAAATGGAGTTTGTGTTCTTTGCACCTCAACACTTAACTACTTTCTAGCATCTACAGATCAATTAGTCAGATACCTATATAGTCTCTATTTCCACCCAAACACAGGCTCAGTTATTCATCAGCAAACACATTTAAAGAGAACACAGCATAGCTTGAGTTCCATTTAAAACCATGCCATTTAACTCTCAATTTAGCAAGCATTAGATTCAAATTGCTTTCCAATTGTTAGCTCTTCTTATAGAGCTTTCAAGGCTTTCACATTATCCAAAGTTCAGCTGAACAGGTCCGCAACTGAACTACTTCAGGCACAAAATCTAGCATAGTCCCGTCTCACATTTGCCCTCTAGGTTTACATTAAACTTATAAAATAGCTTTTTAAGTCAAAAAACTGATTTAGAAGTTTAACTGCCTGTTGTGCCAAGTGCTGACTAGTGAATAAAATAAATTACTCATACTAAACAGTACTCTGAAGATGCATTTATAAATAAACATGAAAATATCAAAGCTATACTTAGATATGTAATTGCAAAATTTGTTCCTAAAAATTATTAGCTTGTTGTTGACTTTTTGCTACTATTTACAAAATGCACAGTGTACCAACATTGAGACTGCATGGTCCTAGATCTTAATGTTTAATGCATTAATATAAAATATGTGGCTATTTATAAACTGAACGTGATCTTTGTGGATAAAAACTGTTAGAAACTGATTTTTAAAATCTTTCAGGTGGATCTGTATTGAATTTAATGACAGAAATTTGCTTGGAGATAACACAGGGGCAGACAAGTGCCAAAAAGAGCCCCTAATGCTGTTTCCTCCTAATCCCCAGCCAGGATTCCTGCCAGATAGCCTGAAAGGAGGGTTTGTGATCCCAGAA
The DNA here is from genome assembly GCA_008921705.1 of Burhinus oedicnemus. Taxonomy (NCBI): domain Eukaryota; kingdom Metazoa; phylum Chordata; class Aves; order Charadriiformes; family Burhinidae; genus Burhinus; species Burhinus oedicnemus. The sequence continues at coordinate 1,481,676 of VFFE01007601.1, forward strand.
CAGCTTCACTGCAGGGACTGCTTAAGGGTCAATTTCTCTAAATTAATTCCCCTCCAGACTGCCCTTAAAGCAGGATTTGTAGGGTGCAGGACTTCAGGACAACTTCTTCAGGTGGCAAGCCGAGGGATGCACCATGATACCACCTGGTCGCTGCCTCATCTTTCAAGCACAAGAGGGAAAGTCTTTGCTGTAGCCATGTCCAGCCCTGACCTTACAACCTGAAATTTCTGTCCAGCTGCCTACAGCCCCATCTGCTGCTCAGCCTAGACTCAGTATTGTTGCAAGTACTTCTTCCTTTTCTGACTTTTATATAAGGTCTTCTTGCACCTTGTTGAATCTCTTGGAGCTTCAACTCTCCTGTGCCTTCTGTCTGCCTTCAATCATGCATTTATCTGCATTTTAACCAAGTGTCCTTGAAAATTACCTCTTCAGATTGACCTCTAGACACTGGTTTTCCCTGACAGTAGTATCTAAGCCCAGCCTGGGAAGCTACTGTTGCTGTACGCTGATCCTGGTCAGAGTTTTCCAACAATGCGGACATTGAATGAACCTGTCCTTGATCATGTTTCTCATCTCCCTGAAAGTTTTGGAGCTTAAAGTTATAAAGTACTGAAATAAAGCAAGGTAATAGAAAATGTGGTGTTGCAAGCAGGAGGAGGATGAATTCATATTAGAAGAAATTAGCAACTACTAATTAATTCCAATTTGCAAAGCCATTCAGGAAGATGCACTATAATAATTAGCCTTTGCTCTATCTAGAGGGCACAGTGACAAAAGAGCGTCTAATGAAATCTTCAGTCACTGTTGGGTAATGCCCTAGTATTAACATGTTAAATATATTATCCTTATCAATGTCACAGTAGGATTGCAATACTAACCACTACAAAGTCTTTCATTACAACCAGTATCAGACATGTTTTAGCTTCCATTAGCATTCGCTTTAGAGAACCCTAAGCCATCCCAGTGCATTAAGCCTCTTCTGAAACCTCTTCTTAGCAAATGTCAAAGTTAAAGCCCTGCAATTGACTGTTAACTCAAGACAGTTTTCCTGATCATGCAGAACACTGACTGCTCAAAAGGTGAGGTTTAGACCACAAACCATTTCAGTTTAAACTATGCAACAAAGTTGTATCACCTGGAATACGTGGCTAGGAATCTTCTAGACTAGCCTAAACACCCTTTAGGAAATTTACACCAATTGAAAACCATTCATGTCATGTTTACATGGAACAATGCAGTGAACAGGCAGAAAGAACTGCCATAAACTCCAAGTAGTTTCATACTGTTAGTGGCAGAGCAATTTAGCCCATGCAACGCATCAAGCAGAAGCAACTGTATTGCTTGCAGTGCCCAACATACCTCCCTTAGAACTAGATTAAGTCCCCCCTGCATAGTTTGCCATACTTTCAACTCTGAAAACTCCAGTGAAAGTAAGAACATGCTGTATAACCAAGACTTCAAGTCTTCAGCACAGAGGCACCTACCTTAATATCAAATCCTAGCAGAGACAAAGCACTGCACTTTTTACAGCGATGTAGTCAGCTGAGATCAATCTTATTTGAGCTAAATAGAGATCGGTTGCTAGCAGTGGCTATTTAGCTTCACTTCACTCAAGACACTATTACATAGGGCTTATTACTGAAATGTGAGGGCCCCAAATTCACAGTATATTTGCTATTCCTTGCCTCATCTATTGTGCATGGAGAAGGCAGGGTAGAATTCACTTCACCTCTGAAAGTTAAGCAGTGTGTCTAACCTTGCCACAGAGATTCTTTTAACCACCTATAAAACACACCTCCAAAATCAGGTCACTCTGTATACCTTTACAGTACTAGAGTTTGGGTGGGCTTCATCTCACCTAGGCATCAGACTGCTTACAATGCTTCCAAAGCTTCACCACAAGCAGCACTGGATTAAAGTAAAATCCTTGTACGAGTACAGGGAAGCTTAGCATTGAAAAGCAGACTTCCTTCCCCGCCCCCCGTCTGTTATTTCTTTCTTTTAGTTTGGACAATAAAAACAGGCTGTTCGAGTTCCACTTTTCATCCTGTTTCTTACTTCGGTCTTCAAAAGCACAGATACAATGGCTAGAAACAGGGTAATAACTTTCAGGGACATTTAAAAGCATGTTTCAGTGAGTATTAGGCAGTTTAAAAGCTGGAAGTGTAGCTCATTTAAAACAGGTATTTCCACTTTTCCCTAGAAAAATCTTTCAAAATTACAGTAAGTGTAAAACAAGTAGGCACTACAGAAGTGTAACAGATCCTAAAGGAACAGTTATAACAACCTGCAGAATTTGTAGATAGCATAATCTTATTTCTATAACTTTTCCTTAAACCACAAAGTAGAATTGAGGGAATAATTATATCCCAGAGATTTTCAGCAATTGGCACCAGACTGTCTGTTAAATTTTACACGACAGCATGAAAGTTGTTATAAATTAACATATTTCACCAACTCCCACTGGCCTTTTCTGTAAGAACAGGTAAGCTTAGAAGTAATTGGCTTTTCTAAAAAGACCCAAAACACGTTAATCTAAGTACAACATTGGTTCTATTTACCTGTGTTTGACTTTCTGGTACTAAATGTCATCCCATTACGCAATCCATGCAATTACATTTGGATATAGCTTTATGTTCGAAAGCATGTTTTGTGATCGCTACTTGCAAAAGTATTAGCTCACGCAGACCAGCAAGTAGCCTACAATACATAGTAAGACATTGCATGATGAATCAATTAAGGCATTGAGGCATGAGGCTATTACCAAAGAGAGAAATTAAGATGCAGGGCAAGGGAGACAAAGATGTATCGTATGATCAAATTTGAAGAGATGGAAAGTTAATGAAGCAGAGACACAGAAGAAAGCTAGAACATTTTTTAGTACTGAGGTGTTGATTAAGTATTGTACTGAACGTAAGAGCAATTTGGTGCTTTTCTTTTTCCTGGATGGCATTCCCATCACAATTAAGCTGAAAAGATAAATGTTCCAGTGCATTACAGATGCTAGGTGTTGCTCACCCAGAGAATTGCTCTGACTAGTGAAAGCAAAGTTCAGCTTCAAGCCCTGATCCCACAAGAGGCACCGTAGGGTTCAACAGTCAATACTCTTGGCACTGGCAGAGCCTCAGTGATGCCAGTGGGATCCTGGGAGAAAACTGTGATTTCAGACAGGCACAGCTATATGCTTTCAGCAAGGAAGGTATCTTTTGACACAACCCAGTCTAAATATTTGACTCAATCTGCTATTAAATCTACAAAGAAGTGACACATTAAGTTTTCACTTTGGATTTGGTTAGCAGATCAATGCCATGCAATCCCAAAATCATTTCTTACATGAGTTGAGAACAACTGCTGAAGTGTTCTGCCACTCAGAAGTCGAAAGCCGAGCCAATTCCAGTCAAGCAGATGCCTACTCTGTTCTCTATGGGTTATTTCATTACCTTCATTAAAGAAACACTTTCCGCTAGTGAATTACATGATTCATTTAATATCTGTTATATATAAAGGAGGGGGAGGTGTTCTTTCGTCTTCCTCTTGGAAGACCCTCTACCCCCCACAAAAACCCCCAACCTTAATTCTGCTTTGATAGAAATTTAAGAACAAGGACAGGTACAAACACAACCTCCAATGCTTTCAGAGGTGTCCCTGTTATGAGACACTCTACTCTAAAAAGCATCTTTCATAACATATGCTAGATATACAGCGACATCAAAAAACCTTCAGCCAGGAAGAAAGAAACAATGCCAGGAAGAGCATGAGGCAACTCTCCCTTAAATGAGCAGCAACTCACATAAGCTTTAGGTCAGCGAGCTCCATAGGAGCAAAGAGGAGCATCTGACATAAAATCTGAAGCCCGCTATCTCTAGTGTCCTGTTTCTATTTTAATCTATACCCAGCAGCCTAATCTCTTGGGCAGACAGACAACCTCAACTCAGAGGTTTTGGTATCTCCTGTCCCTTAAGGACATTACTTAGCTTAATTTCAAGCATTCCACTTTCAGTGGAAAGGTCAGAGCCTCTAGTGATATAATTACTGCAGATATGTAAAGATACGCACACTTCACTAGCAAAATTTCAGCGAAGTGAAGTAAACATAACAGCAATTATATGCCTAGTAAGTCTACAAAAAGACTTCCCAGACTACGTATCTCTGGTTCAGCCATTAGCAGTAGCAACAAAAACACTGACTGCTCAGACAGCACCTGCATGCCTTTAACCTTCATGGGCTGATCATTCTTAGTACATGTACTAAGCTGGGAAATCCATGCTCTAAAAGCTAACAATTTAAACAGTCGTTTCTCAAGAACTGTTTGGAGGAAAGTGTTTGATCTGAATGACCAAGTATTTGGTACAACAACCCCCATAACACCTCAAGAATTTGTAAATCAAGTACTGACGGTTGTTGGGATGCTTCAACGGCCACTGAGGTTCTACTATTTGTTTAGACTATCGCAAGACTTGAAGCTTCCACCATAAACCAGCTCTTTTGCAGTACCTTGGAGAGAAGCCTAGGAAGACCACATGTATTTCAGTTGGCTCTCACCACATCAGTTTCTACATACTGCAGGGAAAGACATTGTATGCAGTAAGTATCACATGGCTCAAAGCTTCAGGTGGGAACTGCTCACCTGTGCTCTTTGCTCAGGGGAACATTCTCCCCAACACATATACAGAAAGTCCTGTCAGAAGAAAACAGGCAGAAGTTGATCTGTTGTGATAGATACACAACCAAATTCCAGGTACAAGGTTTTTAGACTTAAGAAGCAGAAAAAAAGAGGTTTCTAACTGAAACAGAAGTAACAAATCTAAGCTAGAATAGAGTATTTTAAGTTGGAAGGGTCCTACAGTGATCATCTAGGCCTGACCACTTCAGGGTCAACTAAAAGTTAAAGCACATTAGTAAGGGCATTGTCCAAACACCTCTTAAACACTGACGAGCTTGGGGAATTGACCACCTCTTTAGGAAGCCTGTTCCAGTGTACCATAGGTCTGCTTTTATTCTTTAGCTGTAATAATTTTTACACCAGCATTTGTCAGTGGGGTCGTATTTCCTACAGAAGCACAGATAGTTAATGCTTATTCAATCTGACTTGGCTCTTCCTCATGAAGTTTCTCCAGCTTCAGAGTAAAGCAGAGCTGTACTGACACTGGGCTGGTACTTTTTGACATTCCTCCAAATGGTGTCCAAGTAGGTCAAACCCACCAGCTTTCAGAGTGATAGAGAGGCCTTGCAAAACACAGGTTTCTGATCACCCAAAGGCTCTCATTTGATGTCCCTCACTTCTGCAAGCCCTGCCTTGCTGCTCTGTATATTTGTGTTAATTCACACAAATATCTGAAATGCTACTGACTTGAGGCACATGCACCTGAGCAAAATTAACTGTGGCAGCAGGAAAATAGTACACGAGCAGCAGTTTACAGGGTCCATGAACCAGCAAATTGCTGTGTGTTGGGGAGTTGCTTTCCTCTGCCCATGATGGATACCACAGCTTCATTAGGAAGCCACACACTCCAGACTCGTTTCACAGCCCACAGATGTTCTGCTTGAACTCTAATCAGCTCCCATCAACCTGCAGTTCAAACAGCTGTGGTAAATAGGATTCTTGCTCAAGTTACCAGGTTTCTGCTGGCTACTGAACTCTCCTCAGAAAGCTCTCCCTCTCTTGTTAAAGGCATAATGGTTCCCAGCATTTTTTTTTCCCCTTGTTAAGATCTTAGAGAAATAACAAATCAGAAGATTTGGAGTTTGTTGCACAGCAAATACATATGGCAGAGCCTCAAAGAGTTTCCCAAAACAGAACTGCCACTTTCTAGTAAGGTCTGAGTCCATGCTTTATACCTTCTTTTAATCTTCTCAGAGCAGTCCCTTACAATAAATTTGTAGGCATCTAACACAACATTAGCTTGCTATAGATGACAAGTAATGAGAGAATTGCACTGCCTCCTGCCTGCAGTGTGAGGTTTGGGCCCTCCTCTTGGTGTGACAGGAGAAGGATCCAAGCGTGCAGATCACTATTGCACAGTGGCCTGAACACAAAGATACAGCTAGAAAATGACACAAGTTGTCTACTTGAGATCACCGTAAGCAGCACAAGGCTGTTGTGCCATTTACCCTTCCTGGTTGCTGTAAAAAAATCCAATCCAGAAGAGAGGTTTTTACATTTAAGCTATCTCATCAGGTTCTCCCACTAGCAGGTGATCCTGTCTGCTGTTACCATTTCTGCTACTAGCGCTTCTCAGCAAGACACACAGAAGCAAAGGACTTCACAATAGTGCTCCCATTAAACATAAGGGGGACAAATCCTGGGCAATCTCTCATCTGTCTGTGCGTTCTTTCTATGGCACATATTAAAGCTTCATTGCTAGCGGTCTCCAGGCTTCACAGAATCACAAACGACACTGCTGTGTTGCCTGCAGCACGCTACACACTTTTGTGCAAGTTTCCTGTGTCTTGAAGCAATAACAGGAGGCCTGCAAGACCTTTACTGGACAACTAGTAAAACCAATAATGTGGAGAGAACGTAATCCAGCTGGTCATGGATGCTTCCTTTGGTGTGCTAGGCCAGGAGGCTTTGTTTCCTTTAATGTTTCCTTTCTTGGCAATTCTGAAATCATTGGAAGTAGTTTAGAGAGCTGTAGAAATAACACATGAAATTTCAGCTCATCCCTGGAGATGTTAGAGCACGCTTTTCTGTAGCAATACCAACATACCGAATGTAAGCCAACAACTGTCAGTTTTCGTTTCAGTGAAACTGTGCAGGGCTTAGAAAATCAGGGTTGCAGACCCTGATCTGCAACCAGAGCTTGTGTAAGAGTCGGGCACATTTACTCACTTGAAGATAATATTTAATTAATCCCACAAATCAGAAATAATTTTGAGAAGTACCTATTTCCAAACCAGCCAACGCATTTTGTATCACAGAGAATATAATCTTCTTTACCATCGTCACCATTTTTCTCTGGCAATAGAGGGGGCTGCTCAGAGAGAGCTGTCGCTCAGTATTGTACAAACACAAAAGAAACTGTGCTCTGAAAAGACCACGCTGTACTTGACAAAAGGCAAAGACAAAAGAACAAGGTAACTATTCAAAGAGCAGAACTTAAACATGTGAAGTGAGCTCATTTATTAGACAAGTAATTACTAGACCAATAAGAGTATTTTGTGAATCACACTGCCCTGCGAGTATACAATTTGCTTCTAAATTGTAAGGTCTGCAGCGAGGACATGTTTGCCTAGCCCTTTCCCACCTACTGAGCAGTGTTGTATACACTTTTGATGCTTTACAAAGGAATAAATAACAGTGATAGAGCCATGTTCTTTCCTGCTCTCATTAAGATAGAAAAAACAGGGAAATAAAGAGCTTCTTATTCTGCCTCCCCAGCCCCAAAATCCTGACATCTACTTGGCTGTCACTCCAGAGGAGGCTGTAGGTATTTCCACCAGAAGGAAAAAAAAAAAAAAATCCATAGGAGATGACATAACCAACCCTAAAAGACTAATTAATCTACTTGGAGTTTGGTTGTACAGTTGCTTCTCATTGATTAGATGTGTTTGGAGAAGAGCTAAATTAGATGGGCCTAATTTAGTTTATTAAAGAATATGAGCATTCAGGATCAGATCAAGAGTGAAATGCTAGTTTGTATCTATGGTTACTCAAAGTGCTCAGAAAAGCACATATATGCATTAATACCCAGAGATTATGTTTGCTAGTGATTGCTATAATGGTGGTGGGGAAATAGGCACTAACCTACATCCTTATAGTAGAATCAGTAACGATCTGCAACATCATCATAATGATATTGCAGCAAATAAGTGGAACCTTCACAGTTCCTATGTGAATTTACGTGTTCCATAGCACCTATGGGTTATAGCACAGAAAAGGTTAATCATTTACTTCAGGTAGAGTGCACAGGAACAAAAGCCTTTTTTCCCTAAGAATATAGTTTGCGTAGGCTCTACACTTTCATTTTAGTTGCCTTTTCAAGCATCTTGAAATGTTTAAAGTTGAAGTGAATTAGGACTCATGTTTTGATAAGACCAAAATATTTTGTTCAAATACCATTTAATTTTTTAAAAACAAAAGGTCTTATCAGAAAGAGTTTGAATTTTTCCCAAATAGAAGTTCAAACACATGTTGGTCTGTGCTTCTTTTTTCCTCAGAATGGCATTTGGCAACACAAACGCACTGTCTCCAAGAGCTTCCAGCTAGCTCACCCTTCAAGGAATTTTTTCCAATGCTACCAGGTAAATGATTTCCTAGCAAGGTCTGGCTGCCAGCACAGCCACAGGCTTGTGGGAGTACTCCACAGTTACAGTAGCTTTGCAGTCAGCCAGCGGTCATTTGCAGAAATAATATTAAACTTCAGAAATTATTGGGGTCTTACTTTGTTTCCCCCAGGATCCACAAGACAGGAATTTTGGCAGCATAAGAGATTTTTCAGAAATCGTCCTGAACATCTTCCAGTAGCTTCTCTGCAGACCCAGAAGCCCAAGATCAATGAAACACATAGACACTTTGCCAAGAAACAGCTTTGGAAAACATAGCATTGAGTAAAACCTCTGAACTGTAGAAACATGTCAAAAAGCATAGAAAGAATTTTGCTTGTAAACATTTTAATCATACCATAGAAATCTTTATTGGAGTCTGAGTTCAACTAATATACAAGCTCAGTTCTATACATTACTATCCCCACAAGTCTGACACAGCCCATTAACCATCTAATACATTAGAAACACACTTTTCTCGTATCCAGCTAGAGCTGCAATCTGTTTTTGCAAGCAATAAGTTTGCTATGCGTTCACTTTTAAACATACCAGAAGATTGAGGGAGCTCTGAGCAGAGTAGTAATTTCACTACAGCTCTTCAATAACAGTACTACTAAAATTAAATGCCCTTACCAGAAATTTTTGCTGCACTCACATGAAGGTAGCAAGTAATTTCTACATTCTTAGCATTAATTTCATATCACTTCATCTTGCTGGTCACAATTTCTGTTTAGCAGCAAGGCCACAGCATCAGCACAAGCCCTGGGAGGCACAGCAAGCCCTCAGTAAATACCTTACTGTGAGGCACAACCTCCATGGGTTTTCACACCAGTACGTTCTTCACAGAGGTAACCCCTCATGACTTTCAAGAATTTGTTTTTCTGTAGATTGTGCAAGCTCTTTACTGTCAGAACAGTCCCTTAATAAAATGCAAGGAGTATTTCAAAACTGTAACCAAATCTGTAGTCTCTATACAAGCCTCAGGAGCAGCCACTCATTAAGATCTTCATTCCAACCTTCAGCAGGTCAGATGTACAAAGACACTTTAATCCTTTTAGTGGGACACTTGTCTGAAAAGTAAACACTTTCAAGTGCTTTGTAATGTCTTTGCATCTCACAAGGTGAACACACCAGGAAGGAAGATTCATATTCCTAGACTATTAGTGACAAGTGTGATCAAAAGCTCACAAAAATGAACTTGTAAGACAGTCATTCTAGCTCACATCATAAGTCAAAGTAAATGGAACTGGAAGAGCTGATAAAGAACCTCACTAAAACTTCTGCATCTAGAAGCCCATATTCTCCGTTTGGACGCAGTGCTAGAAGAAAAAAAAAAATTCATCTTGGAATTAATGATGTCCTTATCACCATAGTTTGAATTCCAAAGGCATTTTGTTGCTAAGGGTACAGGTATGTATTGATAGGAATTTTCATAGGAAGATGTGCAGTTTTCAATTGTATCACCTTTTAGATAATTGAGTTTTCCTAGGAAGTTCATTGAATCATTACCGTCAAGAAGTTATGCCTTATTCTCAGTCTGATAAACAAGAAACCTGTAAAGCATGAGTTAGAGATCCAGTGTTGGTAAACAAACAGACGAACTATTTTCACCTTCTTTTCATTTTTACACGCTAAACAATGCCACTTCAGAGAGGAAACACTGAAGAGAAATATTACTAAGTTGGGACTTTTTGACATAAGAGGTCGCATCAAATAGAGACTAGTGCAAGTGTTGTCTGCAGCTTTCAGCTGAAGGAGCACCGCAGTAATCCCTGGCTGTTTTCACTAGATGAAGGGAAAAGTAGCATTAAACTACAAGCATGCAAACTGCTGATAAGATGGATTAACTTGTAAAAGGCTCATTTCTGCAAAATCACGTTGTTTGCTGTTGAACTCTTGGTGTGTCTGCCAAGTTTATAGTCTCACCTTCAGACCAAATGTTTCGACATTTTCATCCTTGCAGCGAAAAGGAAGGAGACAGTAGTTTTGTCTTTATGTTACTCATTTCTTGCGTCTATTAACTGAGCCAACCACAAATTTATTCCTTGTCTTTTTACTGCAGCCTCAAAGCACGTCACAGCTACTGAAAATACAACATTTTGCAAAAACAACCACAGAATTGATGGAGTGGTTATAAGTTGCAGGAACAAGAAACTGAATCCAGATGTCTTAGATCAGTACCCAGTATTTTGCTTCCAAGAATTCCTCTGTTTTCCTTTCTGTATCTGTTCTCTTCTTACCATGGTTCAAGCTACAATTGTACCACGTTGTCTAAAGCTACCTTATGCAAGAGAAGAATGGGATCCAGGATTGGGCATTTACCAACCCCAGGAAGGACTACAACTAGTCTTTATAGCAATATTAGCACACAGCTGCTGTAAGGTTAGAGTCCAGAGCAGTGACAGAGCTGAGGCAATACAAACATTTTGTCATAACAAGGACTCAACAGCTCTATATCTAGCAACCACTGTACAGCAGCTTTATCACACCAACCAAGAAATGCAGCATGGGCTGACAGCTCCAAGTAATAAGATGAAGCAAAACACACTTCATCTGCTTCCCTAAAATGCTACAGCTGTAGTGTAAGTTGAAACTTAACAGCTTCAAAAACATCCATAAAGTCCCACACATCACATGCCTTCTTAAGACCACCGGAGGAATTCAGAACTTGAGCTCGTGGTCAAAGATGAAAAAGCTCTCAGGCCTAGAGAGGGCAAAAAAAAACCTCAGAGCTTTCACTAAGCCTGAGCATGTTCCACTTCAGAGCTCCAACACCAGCACTGAAACGAAAGTCAACAATCCTGATGTTACCTACTCTCATAAGTTTTATGAGACCTTTTGTGTTCTGCAAGTTACCCAATTTTTTTTTTTTTGATAGAACTTACTTTCTCTACCACTGCAAGCTCATGATGCACAAGAGGAACATTCCCCTGGATGACTTCTGACAACACAAACATTTCACCACTATTTTCGGGGGACATGCACACACGACACTGAGTGAAGAGAACTATTACCATTCTCTTCCTGCAAACCCTGGTTGAAAAGGACTAATCTAGTCTTGCTCTCTGTTCTTGATCCATGTTACTCATCTCTAGCCCATCACATAATTTAATGTAGAAGGTTGGTGCCATGGAACAAATAGATTTGCGACTGTAGAAGACTACATAACTCCTAGAAGGAACACCCATTACCATCATCCTGAATAAGCAGGCCTTCCTAAAAATCTTGATCATCGCAGAGACTTTGTTGAAACTACATTTGCAGAACTTTCACAGTTGGAATCAATTCAACAATGAACAGGTTTCTATATCAAGATTCCCCACCAGTGAACTCTGGTGATTCAGTAAGGGTTTTCAATATATGACTCATTCATATTCCTACCAACATCTTACCAAGAACACTTATATTAAAAAACCAAAACCAACATCAGGAAGCAGTAGTTTTCCACTAAGCCTGCAACTCTAGTAGTTGTTAAGGATAGCATAGTCAAGACCAAAATATTTTTTTTTATTTATTTCAAGTTCACATAGCCTTAGAGTAGATGCAAAAAAAAAAAAAAAAAAAAACAGCTGG